>JANPWX010021570.1:0-16890 GCA_024734555.1 Trochalopteron elliotii
GGGACAAGGGAGGCCTTGTCACACCAGGGGGGTCCCGTTTTCAGGGGGACCCCCCATTGAGTCACACCCAGAGATCCACCACGGGTCCCCAGTTCCACAAACAGGATCCCCTTGCACTGGGATGCCCTGGGATGTCCCCATGTTCAGGGGACGGGCTCTGGTCACATCAGGTGGTGAGCCATAGAGCAGAGCCCAGCCAGAGCCCTCAGGGTGCCCCAGGTGCCAGGCTGGGGACACCCAAACTCCCCTCACCATTTAAGACTTTCACGGTGAGGCTGAAACCGGTGTCAGGTCTGTAACACTGGTAGATGCCACTCCTGGTGACAGTGATGTTGTCAGGTCGCTCCTGCCCCCAGCACTGCTCATTCATGTACCAGGTGGTGGCACCGGCACTCCCCAAGCCCTGGCAGGTCAGTGTCACCTGGTCCCACAGCACCGCCGGCCTCCAGGGGGGCTCCACTAGGAGCTGGGTGGTCTGGGCACCTGCAGGTGACAGGGGACACCAGCCTGCCAGGGCCAGTGCGGGGCATGTGACAGCAGGCTGGGGACATGGCATCCCCTGAGGACTCACCAGTGAGGCCGAGGGTCAGGGCTGGAAGGGAGAAGGGACAGGGCTGGGTGGGGGTGGAACCATGGGGAGAGAGGTATGGGGGCACAGGGTGTGGGGGCTGCCCCTGAACTGTCACCGGGAGGACACTGGTGTGGCAAAGATGTCTCGGAGACTGGGGAACTGCAGCCGCCCCATGCTCAGGCAGGACATGGGGACATTGTGGACACCCCAGGCATGGGGACCACATACTGGCACAGGTCACCCCCACCAGCCCCATGGCCTCTGCCCCCATGGCCCATCTGCATGGGGTTTGTCCCCTTGTCCCTGTCCCATCCCTGTCGCCGTGTCCCTGTCCTCACAGCTGCACCAGTCTCATAATTCCTCTCCCCACATTCCAGTCCCTCCAGTCCTGTCCCCCTTCTCCTGTCCCCACAGCCACCCCACAACCCTGATCACCTCATTGCAATGGCTCTGGTGGCATTGGGGACCTCAGGGGACCCCACAGCCCCCCTGTGCCCCCTCCCCACCGGTCTCTGCCTCACCAGGGCCCATCCCCAGGGTGTCAGGCCCGTGCCCAGGGCACTCACCCCACAGGAGCAGCGCCACCTTCCCAGCCATCCCTGTGTCCCCAGCCATGTGGACTGGCTGTCACTCGCTGCTGTGGCCACCGGTCCCCTGGGTGGCTTTTTGGCGGAAGGGGAAGGAAGCGAGGTCAGGTCTCACCCTCATGCGTAGGTGGTACCTGGTGGGGGCTGGGTGATCACAAACTGGGGACAGGCTGTGGGCTGGGTGGGGACAGGGTGGGGACAGGGTGGGGACAGGGTGGGGGCAAGGCTGGGTAGCACAAGATGGGACATTGGGGTCTCAGGAGTGGGGGGCTCAGGGGGTTTGGGGAGCCAGGGATGGGTGTCCAGGGGAAGGGGTGTCCCAGGGATGGAGTCTCTGGGGAATGGGAGCCCTGAGGAGGAGGAGTCACTGGATATGGGGGTGCAATGGGAATGGGGGCCCCAGGGCTCGGGGGACTCATGGATGAGAGTCCCAGAGATTTGGCTCCTGGGATTTGGGTGATGGGATGGGTGAGCCAGGGATGATGGTGCCAGGGGAATGGAGTCTCCTGGGAGAGTGAAGGCCCAGGGGGAAGGGGGGTTGTAGGGGATGGAATGAATGGGAGAGGGTTCCTTGGAAATGGGTTCCTGGGCCATGGAGATGAAGGGGAATGGCAGTCCCAGGATTGGGTCTCAGGGAGGGGGTACACAAGGAATGGGAGTGCCAGGGATGGGCAGTGGTTGGGTGGGCCCATGGGTCACAGCTCCTTCCTCGGGTGCCTCAGGTTTCTTAGTGACTCAGAGCCCAGCACTGTCCCCCAAGGTGCTCATGGACTGGTGATCACCAGGCAGATTCTGAGGAGCTCTGGGTCTGTGTTCCCACACCTCCAAGGAGTTTTTCCTTACTTCATTTTCTTTCCTTCCTTTTTCCCCTCAATTTCACAACCTCCCAGTTTGTGCCTTGATGATCCTGGGGAGGACCTGAGCAGGGGACGGGTTGGGGGAACCCCAGGGTGGGGGAAGCAGGGGTGAGGAGTCTGCAGGAAGGGGTGGGAGGCTGTGGGGGATGGGGGTGTCCAGATGTGGCCCCCCCAACACTTTCACTTTCTCTCTCCTGCAGCAGAAGGAAGACGCCGTTTGTGCTGAGTGTCACGCGGGGTGGGGGGGTGGGTTTTGTCCTGTGGGGGCACATCCAGGGGGGTCCTGTCCTGGGGCATGGCTGCTCTGGGAGGGATCCAGACTTCTCCATTCTTGCTCGTCCCCTGCAGGATCTGAGCAGGCAAGAGCAGCTTGGGAATGGAGCCCCAGGCAGGAAGGCGCTCCCCAACTCGTCCTCCTTGAAGCCAGTGGCCATCCAAGTGTGGGGCCCAGCCATGGCCCAGCCCCAGTGCACAGGGATGGGCATTGGCCAGCCCTGCTCTGGACAGCCCCAGCTGGCAGCCAGGACCTGAGGGTACCCCCTGCCCCCTTGGCTTTGATTCTGGCAGCTTCAGAGCTGCTCAAAGGTGAGAATTCTGTGGGCAGGAAATGGCCTGGCTGTGGTTTGCTCAGCCCTGTGCAAGAAGCACAAAAGCCAATGGGAGCCCAAGCAGTGGCTCTGTGAGGGCCTTTGATGGTTTTCAGAGCAGGGCTGGCTGGAAACAGCCCCTGCAGGGGCAGCTGTGAGGGAACCAGTCCGGAAATGCAGCAATTGATCATTTTGTCCCTCTCAGCAAGGAGCTGAGAGAGCCCCAGAAGTTCTGCAAATCCCACACCCATCTGCTCAACATCCTGACCGGGACCCTCCTTCTTGAACAAAACCTGCAGCCCTTTGGAACCTCCCAGAAAGAATGTTTGGGTTCTGGATGTGGACACCAGAAGAGAGGGAAAAGTGTGGAAATATTGAGCAGAGGATCCATACGTGGATCTGGGGAACAGGGGTGTCCCAGCAGGAGCAGGGAGTACCCAGGCAGGGGAATTCAGGGCAGGGTGGAGTGCATTTCCCAGGGAAGCAGACCCTCAGGGACACACGGGCATTTCCATGGATTCCTGTGCACTGTTCCAAGGATGGACAGAGTTTCTCCATTTTGGGAGCAGAAGCCATGTGAAGTAAAACAAGTTTCAGGGTGGGAAGGAGAAAAATGGGAATTGTTCCGAAATATGGCCCAAGCAAAGCCTTCCTTATGGGCTGGGTTGCTGCCCAGCAGGCAGGGAACAATGCCATGGACCTGTTGGACACTCAGGGAGATTCCACACTCTGTGTTATCCACAAGCAAATGCTGCTGTGTGATACACCAATGGGCTCTTAATGGATGTGGCACCCCCAGAATGAGGATCCCCCTGGGACAAGACCCTGGGTCAAGATCCAGGTGTCACCACAGCTGAGGAGCCCTTTTCCCTCTGGGCAGGACCCCTCTGGATGTGCCCCCCCAGCACAGAACCCGTCCTCAGCTCAGCATAAACAGCTCTCTTCCTTCTGCTGCAAGAAACAGAAAGTGAAAATCTTTCATCCCCCACAGCTCCCCAAACACTTCCTGTACCCCCCAAGCCCTCTTTTCCCATTCCTGGGATCCCCCGATCCATTACCTGCTCAGGTGTTTCCTGGGATGGCTGAGACAGGAAATAGAGGAAAGGGAAAAAGCCCAGGGGTGTGTGGGGCACAGACCCAGAGCCTCAACCCTGGGCTGCCCCCCTGGCCATGAGCACACTGTGGGGGCTGTGCTGGGCTCTGAGTCACCCCAAAATCTGAGGCACCCAAGGAAGGAGCTGTGACCCCCGTGCCCACCCAGCCACTGCCCATCCCTGGGACCCCCTATGCCCTGGGAACCCAACCAGGGGACCCCCATTCCCTTGATCTCTTGTCCCTGGGACCCCCATCCCAGGACTCCCATTGCCCAGGACCAGCATTGCCTTGATCCCATTCCATGGGCTGCTTCTTCTTCCATAACCCCTCTTCCTGAGGGTCCCCTATTTTTCCCCTGCACCCCCAACTCTGGCACCTACATCCCATGACCCAAAATCCCTGGGGACCATGTTGTCCCAGGACCCCCATCCCTGAATCCCCCCAGGCACGGAGACCCCAATTCCCCAGGACGCCCGTTCCCTTGGACAACCATCCTTGGTTCCCCACAACCCCTGAGCCCCCCACTCCTGGGAACACCACCCCTCACTGAGCCCCCAGACTATCCCATCATGTCCCCACCCTGTCCCCTACTCTGTCTCCACCTTTCCCCCACCCTGCCCCCACCAAGGGCCAACAACACGTGGGGGCGAGACGTGACCTCCCTTCCTTCCTCTTCATCCGAAGAGCTGCCACCCAGGGGACCGGTGGCCACAGCAGCGAGTGACAGCCTGTCCACATGGCTGGGGACACGGGGATGGCCGGGAAGGTGGCACTGCTCCTGTGGGGTGAGTGCCCCAGGCATGGGCCTGACACCCCGGGGATGGGCCCTGGTGAGGCAGAGACCAGTGGGAGGGGGCACAGGGTGGCTGTGGGGTCCCCTGAGGTCCCCAAGGCAGGGAGAGAGGAACAGGGATGCAGGGACAGGGACAAGGGCCACATACTGAGCAGGCATGGTCACTGGTGCCACTGGAAAGGGATCATGGGCATGGGGCCATGGGGATGTGGCTGTAGAGACAGCAGTTTTGAGGATGGGGGGGAGGTGACCTGTGCAAACATGGGACATCCACAGTGTCCCCATGTCCTGCCTCAGCCCAGGGTGACTGAGGTGTCACTGTCCTCAAGACCTCTGTGCTACACCTGTATTCCCCTTTGGGAGAGTTTGGGGACAGACACCACACCATGTCCCCAGGTGCTTCTGTTCCTGCAGGGCCACCCCCACCCAGCCCTGTCCCTTCTCCCTTCCAGTCCAGACCCTTGGCCTCGCTGGTGAGTCCTCAGGGGATGCCATGTCCCCACCCCACTGTCCCCAGCACCTGCACTGGCCCTGGCAGGCTGGTGTCCCCTGTCACCCACAGGTGCCCAGACCACCCAGCTCCTGGTGGAGCCCCCCTGGATCCCTGCGGTGCTGTGGGACCGGGTGACACTGACCTGCCAGGGCTTGGGGACCGCCTATGCCACCACCTGGTACAAGGATGGGCAGTGCTGGGGGCAGGAACGACCTGACAACATCACTGTCACCAGGAGTGGCACCTACCAGTGTTACATGTTTGTAACTACATGTTTGCCCGACTTGTCTCTCCTGGCAGCTTTGGTCTGGGAGCTATCCTTGGATATAGGGAATTCTGGAGCTGAATTCCCAACTTTGGCCATGGGCACCTGGACATGAAAGGTGCTTTTTTCCTCTAGGAAACAAAAGAACATGGTCCCAGCATTTCAAAGGCAGATGAGAGGTGGCCCCCAGGTGGCCAAGGCAGCCAGATCTGTCTCTCCCAGCAGATTTCATCTTACAATTGAACAATCTTTGCATATAAGGAAATTAAGAGGAGGAATCCTAATTTTGGCCATGGGCCCCTGCAGGAGAAGGACAGTTCTTTCCCACAGGAAGGAGAGCACAGAGCCCCAGAGCTTCAGGGGCAGATGAGCAGCAGCTTTGGACATGCCAGGCTCAGCCAGACCTGTCCAGCAGCCCCTGGGGAGGCCAAACCAGCCAGGCCTGTTCCATATTCCCTTGGTTCCATGGGGCCCCTGAGTTTCACAATGGTCCCCTTGATTCCATGAGGCACCACAGGGTCACCATGGCCCCTTGGTTCTGTGAGGTTCTATACAGTCAGCAGTGGTCGCCTTGGTTCTGCAGTGTCACAGTGGCCACACAAAGGTCCAGGGGCTTAAAAGATGGAGCACAAGCTCAGCCCATGGTCTGGACACTCCTTCTCTTGGGGTTTGTGTCTCATCCACACTGGCTCCTACGATTGGTATATGTGTGTCTTTATCTCTTCTGTCTTTCTGTCTCTTTCTTTTTTCTCCTTCTAATCCTTTTTACCTGGAATGTTTTTGGGGAACTTAACATTTTAAAGGGTTAAAGGTTTCCAGGTAAAATGGGCTAAGGTCATGAAGCTACTGCTATGATAAGAGTTTTATGTTCTATTGGATGTTTTATTAAATGCTTTGCCAAAATTCCTTGATTTTCTGTATTTTGCCACTAAAGTTTTGTGTTGTTTTGACCTCAGTGGGGCCTAGTGATGCTCCAAGGGACTTGGAGTTTTGCTTCTGACTCCTTGAGCAGCTTCTACAATCTTCTCTCAGTGCCTGGGGGTCCTGGACTCAGCCCCAAATCCTCAGTGGGACTGATTAAAATACAGAAAGCCCTCAGAAACCTCTTGTCTTTGTCTCCAGGGCTTGTGCAGCTGCTTGGAGTCAGGTTGGAGTTCTCTTAAGAAGGAAGATTTCAAGGTGCACCTCATGACTTTTTCTTATTTTAATCAAGCATTTTTTTATTATCCAGTTCAGAGAAGATGTGATTTCCCAAGTGATTTTGATGCTAGATGTCTCCTTAGGAGGTCTGGGCATGGAGAAGAATGAGCCCCCTTGCAGGCTGACCCTGTTTGGACAATCTGCTCCTCACCCCCAACCTCACCATGTCTGACATCGCCCGCCTGGGACTGACATCCCTGTGCCCTGCATCAGAACCTTGTCCCCTGAGCTCTCAGCTGGGTGTCCCAGCCCACTGCACCATGTCCCACCTGCTCTCCTCAGGGCTCTGCCTGCACACAGGCCCAGGAGAAGTTTTCCTGTTTGTGAGGAAAGAATGGAAAGGTTTCCTAAACCACAAACCCCACTCAGGAACCACATGCTCAGTACAGGCTGCCTGGAATGATGTCACCTTTCTACAAGGGACAGTGTGACCAGAAATTTTCTCTGTAAGCAGAATTTTCTGAGTCTTTCAGCTGAATTCTCTGTCCCTGTCCTGGATCTCTGTTGCAGATGGAAGCTGCTGGTGCCATCCTCACCTTTAATTCCTCATTTGAATGCAAACAGATGTTCCCAGGTGTGTAAAGCAGGTGTTGCTCAGTGTTTATGCAAAGCTTTTCTGTTCCTCATGGAACCAAGGAGACCCTTGAGACACTGCAAGGCCTTGTGTAACCAAGGGTCCACTGTGACACAGTGGGGGCTCATGGAATCAAGGAGACAATTGTGACAGCACAGAACCTCATAGAAACAAGTCTCCATTGTGGCAATCATGGAATCAAGGAGACAGTTGTGACACAGCAAGGCCACGTGGAACCAATGGTCAATTATTACACTGCAGATTCAAGAAGAACATGGTGACACCACAGAATCTCATGGAACCAAGGGTCCTTTGTGCCACAGCAGGGCCTGGTTGGAACCCAGGGGATCATTGTGACAAAGCAAACCATGGAGATCATTGTGACAATAAGGAAACTCATGGAACCATGGTGACCACTGGGATGCTGTGGAACCTCATAGATCCAAGGGTCCATTGTGACACTGTGGTGCCTCATGGAATCAAACATTGTGAAACTTGGAGGCCTAATGGAACAAGGGTTTCTATTGTGACACTACTGAACCTTATGGAACCAAGGGGCCATTGTGACTCCATGGAATAGAGGGTCCATTGTGACACAGTGGGGCCTCGTGGAACCAAGGGTACATTTGTGATGCACCAGATCCTCATGGAACCAAGGGTGCATTGAGGCACAGCCAGGCCTTGTTGTAACCAAAGAAACCACTGCTAAAAGCAGGGTAACTCATAGAACCAAGGAGTCCATTGATGCAATATAAAATCTATGGAACCAAGGGGCCATTGTGACACTTTGGGCCACATGGAACCAATGGTCCATTATGACAATGAGATCCAAGGAGACCATGGTGACACTACGGAACCTCATGGGTCCAAGGGGCCTTTGTGACACTCAAGAACTTCATGGATTCAGGCTCCATTGTGACATTGCAGGTCCTCATTGGAACAAAGGAACCATTGTTGACAGTACAGAAACACATGGAAGCAAGAGGCCGTGGTGACACAGCAGGGCCACAGGGAACCAAGGAGACCAGTGACATTTAGGAACCTGTTGGGGGTTGTGTTTTCTTTCCTTTTCTTTCCTTTTTCTTTCCTTTTTACTTGTGGAATTTTTTCCCATTGAGTTGCTAGGAGGCACTGATGGCTGGGTGCTTGAGGCAGGGGAGGTGGCCAGGCCTCAGGGAAGGAGGGTGTCTGGTGGCACCCCTCTGGTTTTTGGGAGTTTCTCTCAGAGGGACAGAGATACCACAGGTTGAGAGGCAGGTAAAGGACAGAGGTTGGGGCAGCTGGGGGTTCTCACTCACTCTCGGCTTTGGGAAGAGGATAGTTGAGCTGCTGTCTGGGGAAAGGAATTTCACCACCACTGCTACAACCCAGCTGGGAGCTGCCTTTCTTCTGCTGCTGGGCCCTGCACCTCCTGCCCTGCTGGGATGTCCCACAGTCCCAGCTATCACTGCAGAGTTTCTGATACATCTCATCCACCGTCCAAGGATTTCTGCTCATCCCTGCCATTCCAGCCTGCTGTTCCCACAAGTCCTGCCAGAGCACCGGGACCAACAGCCCCAGGGGTTTGTGCAACGAGGCCTCTCTTCCATCCCTTCCTGTCTGGGGCAAAGCCGCCATTACCGTGCGCTCCCTGAGCCTGCGCCACAGCGCCCCCTGCAGCCGCGGGGGAATCATTGCACCTGCCCTGCCCGCAAGCAGCCACCAGCGCCCCTGCTGGCTGTGACCGGAACTGCACCAAAGGGGAAACTGCTCGCGGCCGAGAAGGGGTCACTGGGTGCCTGGTTCTGTTTGTTGTTAATGCCACAGCTGCTGTTGTTTGTTTGCCTTGTTATACATACTAGTAAAGAACTGTTATTCCTATTCTCATATCTTTTTGCCTGAGAGTCCCTTAATTTCAAAATTATAATGATTCAGAGGGAGGGGTTTACATTCTCCATTCCAAGGGAGGCTTCTGCCTTCCCTAGAAGACACCTGTCCTTCAAACCAAGATTGAACCTCATGGAACCAAGGGTTCATTATGACACTGCAGAAACAAGGAGACCATTGTCAACACTATGGAAGTTGACAGAGCCAAACAGCCATTGTGACACTCAAGGACCTCATTGAACCAGGGAGACAATGGTGACACTACAGAACCTCATGGAGTGAAGGGTTTATTGTGACACTCGGGGTCTCATGGAACCAATTGTCCATTGTGACACTGTGGATCCAAGGAGATCATGGTGACACTACAGAAGCTCATGGATCCAAGGGTCCATTGTGACACAGCAAGAGCTTGTGGAACCCAGGAGACCATCGTGACACTACGGAAGCTCATGGAACCAAGCAGCTTTTGTGACACAGGATGGCAGCTGAAAGGCAAAGGGCCATTGAGACGCCGTGGGCTTCGATGGATTAAAGGACACGGGTGTTAGTATGGATGCTCATAGAAACTACTGGACACTGTGACACCGCAGAGCCTTATGGAACCAAGGAGACCACTGTGACACTTAGGAACCTTATCAGACCAGGCAGCCATTTTCACACTACAGAACCAAGGAGACCATTGTTGACAGTCCAAAACCTCATGGAACCAAGGGTCGATTGTTATACAGTGATCCCTCATGAAACCAAGGGCCATGATGACACTGTGGTGCCCCATGGAACCAAACATTCATTGTGACACAGCGGGGCTGCTTGTAACCAACTGTCCATTGTGATACTGCAGATCTCAGAGACCGTGGGGATATGACGGAAATTCATGGAACCAAGGAGCTGTTGGGACACACCAAGGCCACATGGAATGAAGGAGAGCATTGTGGCAGTGCAGAACCAAGGAGGCCATTTTGACAGTATGGACCCTAATGGAACCAAGGGTCCATTGTTATACAACAGGGCCTCATGGAACCAAGGAGCCATTGTGAAACTGTGGGTGTTGTGACTGGAGAGAGAGAGCTTAGACAAGTTCTGCCTTTGACTCAGATTTCTGGCAGTAGCTCTGTTTGGAGCAATCTGCAGCCCAGATTGCTCTCGGTCGCAAGTTCTTAATAATGGCAGATTAGGTCTATGACAAAATGAATTATTTATTTAATAGACAAAAATTTAACAGACTATGTAGGACACAGGAATAAAACAAAAAGAACTACTAGTAGACTAAAGGTAGTACTGATATTACAGCTAGCAAAGAAATACTATAGATTAGGATTCAATGTAATTTACCATCAAGTTGGTGATGGGGTACGCATAGAATTCTTCTCTCAATTCCCTGGGAAAGTATCTGCAGAGTTCGCACCCAAACTTGTGGAAAAAGTCACTGCACGTTTCCAGAGTGTGTATAGGGGGTTTCTATCTTCTGGAAAATTAGCTTTTATAGTTGTCAAAGTAGTGACTTTTCAGTCAGAAATCTCTGGCTTAGCTCCCCTTATCTGTTCTCACACCCAGTTGTTTACTGGGAGTTCTACTCCTAGCGGCAGAGGAAGAAACAACTCCCTGGCTCATAACAACTAGCTGGCCAAGGTTATCTCATCACTTCACATGGGAGACAGAATGTCTGGAGCTGTCGCACCAGCTGCAGATAAGCTCTTCTGTAGTAGGGAGATGTCCTGCCACAGTGGGGCATAATGGAGTCAAGGACACCATTGGTACTGAAATGCACTGGATAGAAACTTTTAAACAGTTTTGAGTATTTGAGAGCAGGTATTCTTTATTATGGTATGCTGGTCACTTGGGCAATCCTTTCACCATTCGAGTGCACTGAGCATTGAATGAACAGAGTTTTTATCACACACACTGATTACGTATTCATTAGCTATCCCAACTTCCTTTGACTATTTGATACAGTTGCACCCCTTAGCACAAGTCCTTACATGGTTATCTGAGGTCAGACTTCAATGTCTAGTGTTTTTTTTAGGTATCTGCTCCTTAACCCCCACTTTTGAGTAAGGGCAATATTGTTCTTTTGCTTAACTTCTGTTTAGTCACTCTTGCCGAGCTGAGCTGGCATCCTGCTTGCCTTTTCAATGACTTCTGTTTACCAGAGTTACATCCTTTATCTGTTTGTCCAAGGCTGTGCTGTTCTGTTCTATTATGTGACAGTCGAAGGTAAGGAGACAAATATCATGACTCAATGTAGTGGTTTGAAAGCAAAACGAATGAGAGGCTCCAAGTCAGAAATACAATTTAATAAGAAGAAAAAAAGGTAAAATAAAATAAATGCAATAATACAAAAGACCACTGACAGAGTCAGAATACAACCTGAGTGGGATGACGGAAGCAGTGATCCCTTAGAAAGGTCTGAAAGCTCTGATCCTCTGGGAATCCAGTGGGTAAAGGCCCCTGTAATGTCCCAAATCCCAGATTATGTCCAGGTCAGAATGCTTGGCTCCTTCCCCTGGGCGGAGCATCTCACAATGGGATAATGAGTCATACAGGAGGTCCTTGATGGCCCATTAAAGAGAGATAAGTCCTGGAGGGAGTTTTCTATGAGTCATGCAGCAGGCCATTAACAGAAGACCCATAAACAGAAGACCCATAAACAGAGGACACCTTAACAGAAGACACATTAACAGAAGAGGGAGGGGGAACCTGGGAGATCACTGCTTCAGCATTTGGTTTCAACAGTTCATGAAGATAGTGATAGAATACTTTGTGCATATCTTATACTTGCAACCCAGGACATAATCCACCCCATATTCTATTACCATCTACATCATACCCAAATCAATACATTCTTACAGAGATATACATATATACATACAGAATGAAACCTCACACACTGTTTATACTTAAAATTAGGTCTCCCTGTGGTACACAATGGGTTTCCCCATCTTTCTGCTTTACCTACCAAGTGTAACCAGGTCCTTGAGCAAAGACAATCCCACGGATGGGTCTGCCTTTGTCTGAGGTGGGATTAATCCAGTCTTTCCTAAAATGCCCTTCATGTGTACCACAGGGACTTTGTCTCCATCCACTGTGTGTAAGGGTTCAGACTGGGCAGGACCAGCTCGACTGATAGACCCTCAGGTGTTGACTGACCATCCAGGTGGCTTTGGCTAAGTTTATTTCCCAATTCTTGAAGGCCCCCCTGCCAAGTGCCTTCAGGGCAGTCTTTAGTAGTCCATTGCATCGTTCAACTTTCCCGGCAGCTGGTGCGTGATAAGGAATGTGATATATCCATTCAATACCATGCTCTCTAGCCCAGGTGTTTCTAAGGCTGTTCTTGAAATGGGTCCCATTGTCCAACTCAGTTCTCTCAGGGGTGCTATGTCTCCACAGGACTTGTTTTTCAAGGCCCAAGATAGTGTTCCGGGCAGTGGCATGGAGCACAGGGTAGATTTCCAGCCATCCAGTGGTGGCTTCCATCATGGTCAGCATGTAGCGCTTTCCTTGGTGGGTTTGGGGAAGGGTGATGTAGTCAATTTGCCAGGCTTCCCCATACCTGTACTTCAGCCATCATCCACCATACCACAGAGGCTTCAATCGCTTGGCCTGTTTGATTGCAGTGCTGGTCTCACAGTTGTGGATGACCTGTGAGATGCTGTCCATAGTAAGGTCCACCCCTTGGTCACGGGCCCATTGGTATGTTGCATCTCTTCCCTGATGACCAGAGGCATCATGGATCCAACAAGCTAGGATCAATTCTCCCTTGTGCTGCCAGTCTAGATCCACCTGTGATATTTTCACCTTGGCAGCTTTGTCCACCTGCTCGTTGTTGCGATGTTCCTCATTAGCCCGGCTCTTGGGTACGTGCGCGTCCACGTGTCGAACCTTCACGGTCAGCTTCTCTACTCGGGTGGCGATGTCCTACCAAATGTCAGCGGCCCGGATGGGTTTTCCTCTGTGCTGCCAGTTGCACAGAGGAACAACAGCGAGTCAGCCATCCCCACAGAGCATTAGCTACCATCCATGAGTCAGTGTAGAGATGGAGCCTCGGCCACTTCTCTCATTCAGCAATATCCAAAGCCAGCTGGACAGCTGTAAACTCTGCAAGCTGACTTGATCCACCTTGTCCCTCAGTAGCCTGTGCAACTTGTCGTGTGGGGCTCCATACCACAGCTTTCCATTTCCGGTTAGCACCTACAATTTGGCAGGAGGCATCAGTGAAGAGAGCATATCGTCTTTCAGTCTCTGGTAGCTCATTATATGGTGGGGCTTCCTCGGCACATGTTACTTGCTTTTCTTCTTCTTCAGACGATAATCCAAAAGTCTCACCTTCCGGCCAGTTTGTTATAACTTGCAGAATCCCAGGGCGATTTGGGTTTCCAATACGGGTGTGCTGTGTAATGAGAGCAATCCATTTGCTCCATGTGGTGTCAGTGGCGTGATGCGTGGAAGGAACCTTTCCCTTGAACATCCACCCCAGCACCGGTAGTCGGGGTGCCAAAAGCAGCTGTGTTTCAGTGCCAATCACTTCTGAGGTGGCTTGAACTCCTTCATAGGCAGCCAAGATCTCCTTCTCTGTGGGAGTGTAGTTGGCTTCGGAGCCTCTGTAACTTCGGCTCCAGAATCCCAATGGTTGGCCTCCAGTCTCCCCAGGCGCCTTCTGCCAAAGGCTCCAGGACAGACCATGGCTCCCGGCTGCAGAGTAGAGCACATTCCTCACATCTGGTCCCGTCCTGACTGGGCCAAGGGCTACTGCGTGAGCAGTCTCTTGCTTGATCTGAACAAAGGCTTGTTGCTGTTCAGGACCCCAGTGGAAATCGTTCTTCTTGCGGGTAACCAGGTAGAGAAGGCTCATGATCTGACTGTACTCAGGAATGTGCATCCTCCAAAAGCCTATGGCACCTAGGAAAGCTTGTGTTTCATTTTTGTTAGTAGATGGGGATATGGCAGTGATTTTGTTGATTATCTCTGTGGGGATTTGGCGACGTCCATCTTGCCACTTGACTCCCAGGAACTGGATTTCTTGAGCCGGTCCCTTAACCTTACTTCGTTTAATGGCAAAACCAGCTTTCAGCTTTCAGCAGGACTTGGATAATCTTCTCTCCTTTCTCGAAGACCTCCCCTGGGGTGTTCCCCCGTACGATGATGTCATCAATGTACTGTAGGTGTTCTGGAGCCTCACCGTTTTCCAGTGCAGCCTGGATCAGTCCATGGCAGATGGTGGGGCTGTGTTTCCACCCCTGGGGCAATCGGTTCCAGGTGTACTGCACACCCCTCCAGGTGAAAGCAAACTGGGGTCTGCACTCTGCTGCCAAAGGAATGGAGAAGAAGGCATTGGCAATATCAATGGTTGCGTACCACTTTGCTGCCTTGGACTCCAGCTTGTACTGAAGCTCTAACATGTCTGACACGGCAGCGCTCAGTGGTGGCATGACTTCATTCCGACCATGGTAATCCACTGTCAGTCTCCACTCTCCACTGGACTTACGCACGGGCCATATAGGGCTGTTAAAAGGTGAATGAGCATTACTGACCACCCCTTGGCTCTCCAGTTTACGGATCATCTCATGTATGGGAATTACAGAGTCTCTGTCAGTGCGGAATTGGACTGTTGCTGTGGCAGTTGGTACCTGTTGTTCTTTGATTCTCAGCAGTTTTACAGCAGAGGAGTTATCTGAGAGACCAGGCAAAGTATTCAACTGTCTGATGTTTTCTTTCTCCACTGCAGCTATTCCAAAAGCCCAGCGATATCCTTTTGGGTCTTTGAAATATCCATTCCTGAGATAGTCTGTGCAGAGATACATGGGGCCTCCGGGCCAGTCGCGATGGGGTGTTTTTGCCACCTGTTCCCAGTTAAACTCACTTCAGCTTCTAATACAGTCAGTAGCTGGGACCCTCCTGTCACCCCAGAGATAGAAATGGGTTGTGTTCCTACATACCTTGATGGCATCACGGTACATTAGGCCCCAGTGTCAACCAACGCCGTATATTGTTGTGGGTCAGATGTGCTAGGCCATCGGATCCACACAGTCCAGTAGATCTGATTGTCCCTTTCCTCTACCTGGCCAGAGGCAGGGCCCCCCTATTCCTGATCATGGCATACATTCTTCTCTTCCTGTAAATATGTTTCTGAGGTCCCTTCAAGAGGATCAGTCATATCATCATTCCTGTACCGTGTGGGGTTCTGTGCATGAGAAACCGGAGCAACATTGATTCTAGATGGGCCTCTTGTGGTAGGTGTTTCTCTTTTCAGTTCATGTACCTGGGCTGCTAAGGAGGAGGTGGGTTTTCCATCCCACTTCTTCATGTCTTCTCTATGTTCTCAAAGGAAAGACCAGAGGTTACCTCATGGTGTGTATCTTCTCTTCCTAGCTGGGGAACGCCTGCTCCTAATGGTAGAGACTCTCGTTGGCTCTGGTGAGATTTGGTAAATTTCTTCCTTAAGTTCTTCTTTCAGTTTCTGATGGCCTTCTGCAATCAAACTCCAGACTTGCTCAGTCAGTCTTGTTTCCGCAGACGAGACATATGTACAAACTGGGGCGGTGACAGTGTCTTCATAAATTCTTAGTTTATTAGCCAAGACACCCACCCTGTCTTCACCTTCCCTCCATTGCAGTGTTGCCAGGTAACGTGAGTACATCTCTGGTGCAAGCCATGCAAATCTCAACCACATCCGTGATGTGCACTGAACACCATCTAGGCTTTTAGGAAATCTCTCATCTTCTAAAAAATTGATCTCCAGCACAGCCAATTCCCTCAGGCATTGGATACCTTGTTCTATTGTGCTCCATTTTCCTTGGTGTACTTGGAGGTCTTTTTTATAAAGGTATCTGTCTTTCACACTTGTTAGCAGTCGCTGCCAGAGACTGAGAGGTTCTTGGGTTTTTCCGATTCCCTGGTCAATGACCACATCCCGGGACAGCGATCCCAGTTGTCTGGCCTCAACTCCATCCAGAATGGTGTCATTGGCTGCAGCCTCCCAGATGCGGAGCAGCCAGGTCAGGATGGACTCGTTGGTCTGGCGGGTGAATTCCCTTCGAAGGTCACGCAGCTCACCCAGAGATAGAGAGCGAGTGATGATCTCTGTCTCTGTCTCTTCTGCTGGGTGAGAAGGTCCTGCTGCATCCTCGTCAGTCACTATGCGGACTGATTTGCTCCTTGATTTCTTCTTCTTAAGAGTGGCAACTGCTGCTGGTTTAGGCTGTTCCAGTTCAGTGATGGTTTGTGTGGAGATGGTGACAGCACCTTTTGTTCCTTTCTCTTCTATGACAGTCTGCATAGATGTGGACACTGTTGCCTCACTTTTGGCTTCTTTCTCTTCTGTGATGGTCTGCGTAGATATGGATACTGTTGCCCTGCCTTTGTCTCTCTTCTCCTCTGTGACAGTCTGTGTAGATGCTGATGCTGTTGCTTTGCTTCTTTTTCCCTCTTCCTCTTCCTTAAGAACACGCTGCATCACACCATCTAGTGTTTTGATTCTAAGCATGGTGCAGGCCATGCAGAGAAGACAAAGCGGGACTAACAACAACATCATGCTGTCCTTGGTATCCAGAGGGTACTCAATATTTTCAAAAACTACTGTGTCATGCCTGAAAAGCTGGAAAAAATCTTTCTTTACCCCTCCCCACAGGGGCTGGGTGAGATTGTTGAGGCCCTGGACGTAGCATCCTAGACCAGAACAAGAATACAAAGCTGGGTATATATTCTGAATGATGTTCATTGCCTTGGAGTTTATCAAGCAATGGACATAATAGACCAATAAAGCAATTTTAGTACCATATCCTAGTCTACGCAGGAGCATTAAGACCAGCAGATAGTGCCCCAGGTGCGGAGAAATACCGAGAGATAGGTATAAGACACATGTAAGCATGCTGAGCATCATAGTGAACAGGTGCTTTCTTCAATATGAAATTGTAATTATGACTTTTCTCAGCGCCTCTTGCCTCAAGTTGGGTATTGCAGGGTTGGCCTGAGATAAAAAGGAAGTTGGAGTATAGAGAGAACGCAG
>JANPWX010021578.1:0-15377 GCA_024734555.1 Trochalopteron elliotii
GGTTAGAGGAGCCTCCTCTGAGGTGGTTCTGCTAAACATCCATCCCATTCCAAGGAAAATGTCATCACCTCCTCTCCTTTCCATCAGTTTTATTCATTTCCATGGTAATTCTGGGAGAGAATCTGGGAGGGAGGGACACAACCCTACAGACACCAGGTGTGTGCCTCTGCCTGAGGCAGGGGGAAGGGGCACACTCCTGGGATTTATCCTGAGTCCACATCCCTACAAAACCCAACCAAAACTCCTACAAAACTCCTCCTGGAGTGAGTCTGAGTGTTTTCATCACCATCACCTGAGTTTTGGGAGCACAAAGGAACATTCAGGAGCTACACTTCTGGAAAGTTCTGAGCAAAGCCAGATGGATCACAGATTCCTTGGCTCTGAACTGCCTGGATGGTGCAAAGCTGGTGGCTGCACTGCTGGAAAATCCTAAATCCCTCAGCACACGGGGTTCTTTGTCTCCTCTGCTTGGAATTATGACTAACGAGAAAGCAGAAGCAGCAGCAGTTTCACCCTGGTCACTGCAACTTGGGAATGTTCTCGGGAGAAATCTGGCTCCCTGCTGCTGCTAAGAGGGCAGAGGAAATGGAAACAAATGGAAAAATAGTCCAGAAAAAAATATTTAGAGTGTGTGTGACAGCTACACTTGTGCTCTAATGGAGATAAAATTATGGAATTCAGAATGGCCTGGGTTGGAAGAGACAACAAAGGTCATCTCATTCCATCCCTCTGCCAGGGCAGGGACACCTCCCACTGTCCCAGGCTGCTCCAAGCCCCAGTGTCCAACCTGGCCTTGGGCACTGCCAGGGATCCAGGGGCAGCCACAGCAAATCTGGGAATTCCATCCCAGCCCCTCCTCACCCTCCAAGGGAACAATTCCTGCCCAAAATCCCATCCAGCCCTGCCCTCAGGCAGTGGGAAGCCATTCCTGTCCCTCCATCCCTTTTTAAAGTCTCTCTCCATATTTCTTGAGCTCTTTAGGGACTCAGATGAAATTTCAACTGTGTCAGCCCCAAATTTAGATCACCCAGCTCTTTCTCGTCTCCCACTGGAATTTGGAACTCAGTGAGTTTTCCCAGCGTGTTCCTGAGGTGCTGAAGGTGCCGAGGGATGTCCCTGCAGCCACTCCAGTTTTGGTGACTCCAGCAGAACTTAACGTGGAGCCAGCACAGAGTTTACACATCCCTACAAACCAAGCCCAGTGAGTTGTGCCCTCAGTGGCACCCAGAGCTCTGGGCTGGGTGACAAGGTGGAAATTAGCCACAATTTGGACTTGTTGATCCTGGGAGGCTTTTCCTACCTAAATATTTCTGTGAGATTTTCAGTCCTTCTGCTTGGGACCAGGATTTGTCTGCAGGGAGATGTGCCCACTTCAAATTTCCCCTCTAGAAGCTCTTCCATATAGCAGAAAACCCTTTAAAGACAGTGAGAGTGACCTGGAGATCAGGATTTCCAGCAGAATCCCTCAACTTAAAGGTTCATTCCGTGACTCAGAGGAGATGCTGCTTTCAAAAGGGGCAGAAATTGCCTTGAGTAAGACAAACCCCAAACCGTTGGCTCGACGGGTTTTGGCTGATCCCTTTTCGCGGATTTCATTTCATGTTCTTTGGCAACACAACCCCAATAAAAGCTGAACTCTCCTGTTCCCTGTGCAAAAAATCCCTTCTTTGGAGCCACGTAGAGGTTCCTTCCTGCCAGTCTGCTCCACGCTTCGTTTCTAATTCCCGATTTTTCCCCTCCCTGGATGCTTCTGTCTGTCTGTCCCAGGTGGAATTTGCCAGTCCTGGAGGTGGAGCTGTGGGTGGTGGGGGCTGTTCCTGTCAGGGTTTGGCCGTGGTTGTTTCCAAACTGCAGTTTCTTCCCACCCACATGGATGGGACAGGCAGGAATTCCCACAAGGAGCCAGGAAAACGCAGCAGCCTTGGCTTTGCTTCTGGCTTTTAGCCAAGCCCTATCCCAGGGAATGGCAGAGTGATGTGGAAATGGAAGGAAGAGCAAATCCCAGGAGCAGCCAGTACCAGGAAACCACTTTTTTTTTTAAAAAAAAAGACAAACAAGCTCTTCTTTCAGCTGACCAAGGTTAAAATATCTGGCTCCTTCTCCAGCCTTTGATTGGGAAAGTGAATTCTGTGCCGGCCACCTCCAGCTCTCTGTTTCTCCCTGGGAGGGATGAACAGCTGCAGTTTTGGGGAATGTTCTCCTCCTTTCTTTCCTGGCAGGTAGAGGCAGCTCGGGAGCATTCTGAGGAATCATTGCACCAGCTATGACAGGCAAAATCTTCCTGAGAATGACAAATTTTGGCCCTACTCAGTTTTTTGGGGGGTTTTGTTTGTTTGTTTGTTTTGGTTTTTTTTGTTTGTTTGGGTTTTTTGTTTGTTTTGGTCTTTTGTTGTTGTTGGGGTTTGTTTTGTTTTGTTTTTTGTTTGGTTTGGTTTGGTTGGGGTTTTTATTGTAGAAGAAATGGTGCAAAATGTTCAGTAAATGACAGGTTGGACACGGAGGTGACCCCAAAATTTTCCTGTCTAATGGAGCAGATGAGCCACCACTAAACTTGATGGAGCTACAGCAGCTTGGAGGCTGAGCCAGAGCACAAAAAAGCTCTGAAATTTAACAAAAATCAAATTTAGAGCACCACAGGAGGCAAAGAAACTGCTGGAGTTCCTGGATGTGATGTAACTCTGCTGGCCCAGCCCACCCTGAGGTGCTCCTCTGGGATGTGCAGAACCACCAAAATTCACAGCACAAGTTCTCAGAATTGGCATAAATTATCCAAAAAAAGCAAAACTGTAACACCGGCAAGGCAGAAGGAAATCTGCAGGTGGTCCTGGAAGAGGTGATTTGCCAGACTGGAGATTTGGGCACACCCACATCAATGTTCTCACGGAGAACAGAAACCCAGCCCTGTAGGAAAAAAAAAAAAACAAAACCAGGATTCAAAAGCAGGGGAAGGCAATTCATAAACTTGTGGTTTATGAATTCCAGAAAACTGCAGTTCATTTGAAGAAAATGCAAAAATTCTGGTCATTAAATCTGAGTAAGAGCAAACTTGGTGTTGCCTGGCTCTCGGCAGGGACTGAGAGTGAATTCCAAGGAAAACAAGAGTTCCCATCACCAGGAGTGTCCTCCCAGCTTCCAGCAATGGGTGACTCCTCCAAGCCTTGAGCCAGAAGTTGGATCTGCACCGTGGCGTGAAATCATATTTATTGAAGTTTTCCTCATAATTTTTCCAAGCCTCTTTTCCAATTTACATTTCTGATACCCAATGCAATTCCAGACAGTTCTGCATCTGAACACGGGGAAGGTTTGTCTCTTTTTTAATCTGACCTGATGAACACAGAGGTGAACATGACCAGGAGTGACAGAGATCCCTCAGTGAGTCATTCCAATTACTAATCCATTCCAAAAAGTGCCATTCACTTTTTTTTTTTGGGAGACCTTGTCTGAGCACACAAAGAACTTGGAGAACTGGAGGAGGTTTAATAAACCTGCCCTGTGTTCTTTCCTTTTTTTTTTTTTCCCCCATAAACAGTTGTTGAGTCAGTCAGCATTATTTTGGGAATTTTAAAGAGCTGCTTTGAAATTCAGGTTGAAGAGTATTATTTTAATGCTGTAATGAACTTAGCCTGAAGATGTGAGTGGAGTAAAACCCAAGCTTTTGCAACATTTTAGCTCCAAAAAATCTGAGACGAAGGTGTTTCCCTTAAAAAATCTTCCTGTATCTTGCTGACAAATATAACAATAATTATGATAAACCAATAATAATAACAATCATATATAATATAATAATATTAAAAATAATATAATAATATTATAAGTCTTCATTTGTTTGATTATCTCACCCCACATCAAGACAAAATGTTAATTATGTTGCAAATAGTTTTCTCTGGCTAATTAGCTGCGTGGACTTATATCCTTATCTTTTACACAGGAAAGGGAGAAAGTCAGGTGAGTCACAGAATTCCAGAATTCACAATATTCCACAGAATATTCCACAAATATTATAATAAATATTTTTTGTTTGATTATCTCACCCCATATCAAGACAAAATAAATGTTAACTATGTTGCAAATAGTCTTCTTTTGCTAATTAGCTGCGTGGACTTATATCTTTATCTTTTACACAGGGAATGGATAAACTCAGGTGGGTCACAGAATTCCAGATCTTTTTTTTAATGGATTTTATGATGGAGAAGAGAAGGCTGTGTGAGGATCTAACAGGAACTTTCAATATCTGGAGGGGCTACAGGGAAGCTGGAGAGGGACAATTCACGAGGAGCTGGAGTGTTGGGACAAGGGGGAATGGTTTCAAACTGAAGCATCTGAAATTTGGGTCAGATATTGGAAGGAATTGTTCCCTGGGAGGGTGGGGAGGGGCTGGGATGGAATTCCCAGATTTGCTGTGGCTGCCCCTGGATCCCTGGCAGTGCCCAAGGCCAGGTTGGACATTGGGGCTTGGAGCAGCCTGGGACAGTGGAAGGTGTCCCTGCCCATGGCAGGGGTGGCACTGGGTGATCTTTGATGTCCCTTCCAACCCAAACCATTCCATGATTCCATGATTTTATTCCAACAGTCACTGATGTATTTAGGTGCTCTTTCTCATCAGACTCATATTTAAAGTGGGAAGAACAACATATTTTAGTTTTTCCAAGGATGACATCTGCATTTCCACTTGTTTAGAAACCTCTCTGGGTCACCTGTGCTGTTTGGCTGGAGCTGCTGTTGGTTTTGCCAGAGTGTTCCTTACTCACATCAGGGCTTTTCCAGGAATTCTGGAGCCTCCAGAGCCTCAGTTCATGGCTGAAGGTGGGAGCAGCACCTGGAGGAACCGAGCAAGGAAGAGTTGGGAAGCACAACCACTGGGATTGATCAGATCTCTGTGGTTAAACCCCCAACTCCTGGGAGGCCCCTGTGCCCCCCTGCCACATGTCACCACTTCAGAGGGCAGGGGAAGCCACAGGCTGAGCGAGGACAAACTGTCACCTCAGGAGTCACACGGGAATGGGGCTCGTCCTCCTCTCCGTGCTCTCCACACTCAGAGATTGTGGCTGATAACTCACTGAGATAACAGGCACGTTCCTGGCTGGCTCCAGCAGCTCTGCAGGGTGAAATACCTGCATTAACAAAGCTTTCCCTGAAGTTTCAATGACCAAGTGTTCTGAGTTTTAAAGTTTGTTTTCCTGGCCAACACACCAATTTCTGTAGTGGTTTCATGTTCGTTGAATTTTTGTTTGGCCAAATTTAGTGTTTATTCTCTTTTTTTTTCTTTTGTGAAGTAGGATTAGGGAGAGGCAAAGTAGGCTCAAGCTTAAAGATAAAACAAATAGATTTATTAACACACACCAGAAGAAGGAAAAATGAAAAATCAATATGAAAGCTTTCAAAGCACTCCCCCTCCCCACTAACAATTCGCTCTCTCACATACAACATAAAAGAGACAAAACCTGTAATTTTCAGTCAGTTTCACCATTTAAATAATCTTTCATCAGTTCTTTGGGAGAGGAGTCTTTTAATTTACCATGGAATTTTCTCCACTGACAACCTAGAACAGTTTTGTTGTGGGTCAGAACTCTCACAGAAACAACCACCCAGGGAAACCTACTTCCATGTGGTCTCCTCCCATTAGCAGTTTCCCAAGCTGCTCGTGGGTTGTGGAACTCAGGCATCTGGGGTGTCACCTTTTAAAAATGAGCAACTTGAGAGGCAAAGGATTCTTCACCTCAAGGAACAGAGATGTCTTCTCACTTCTTTCACTGGTGCAGGAGGGTTCTCATCTCTCTCTCTCTGTCCAGGCATCTCATGGCACCACAAAGATCACAGAGTCTAATGCAATATTACTCAGTCCACCACAAACACCATTGCTCAAAATTCCACAAATCATCTCCCCAAAAGCATATTTTTCCCATGATTTAAAGGATAATCTACTGTAGCCCTGGTTTTGTGCCTGAGACGTTTTGGTTTTCTGAAATCTTTTTCCCTGGGAATTTTCTGTAAACAGGAGAAATGTTTTTGTAACTGTACTTTGTTTTCATTCCATTTCCTAGGAGGGACTTCTTCTTGATGTCCCTCTGGTCTGACCAATGTGAGTGAAGAGGTTTGTCCTTTTGTCACCAATCAGCTTGGTCTGTGTAAAACAGTATATAAGGGAGACACATCCCAAAAATAAAAAAGTCATTTTCAGCCTTCTGAAGTTGGAGTCTGTGTCGTTGTGGTGTAAAACAGTGTCAATCTACCTATAGAGTTCACTCCCAGAGCTCAAACACCAAACTCCAGCCAGCAGGCAACTCCTCCATCCTTCCTCAAGTCATCTTTTTCTCACTCTCTCCATCTGACTGTTATGCTGAGTCGTGTCTACGTTCAATCAGTTTGTGTGTTCTCACTCTGGGAAGGGCCAGTGCTCTGGAAGTTCTATCTGGGAGCCAGCTGGGAGGAAGAGAGAGGGCCCTCCAACCCAGTCTCAGTCTTACATGGGTATTACCAAAAGTCACATTCCGTTCTCTCAGTGGTCAAACTACCTGCCAATCCAAGAACTGGCCCCTGATAAGTCCCTGTCCTTTTAAAAGAATTCTGTTCCCTATTCCTTTTGAACTAAAAACCAAACGGTGTCAACCCATAACACCAAGGCACTAACAGGGTATTTTCCTGATTAAAACTCCTGTGTTTAGGGCAGCAGAGGTGCTTTAAATCCCCCTGTGGCATCACTCTGCTGCTGGGTGGGTTATGGGGATTTGCTTTTGGCAAAGTGAACAAGGAACATTTCCCTCTTGGGTTCAGCCTTGGAGGAGAGAGGTTTGCTGAAGGAAAAACTGAGGAAGGAGGATTCAGATCCTCCTTCAGTTTAGATGGAACACATCTCCCATGCAGTGTTGGGCAGGACAGGGAAGGTGGCAGTTTTGTGAGGACAATTTCCTCACAAAATTTCCTTCTAAAATGTGAGACTCACAACCCTTTGATCAATAATGTTGATCAAACCTTTCTGTCTCAATAAATTAATTACAACAAGTAATTATGAACTGCTTTATCCCTTCACAGATTTCCAGGATCCTGGGATTGGGGTTGGAAGAATCCTTCTTGCAGCAAGTAACAAAATGAGGCCCTGAGGGTGTGAGATCCTGAATCCAGAATCCTTCCAGCCAGGGAAAAGAGCTCTCAGTTCTCTCCCTGATTTCATTAAAGCTGGGCTAATAAATAATATTAATAAATATTAGTAAAGTATTAATGTTCCTTACCTGGATTAATTACCTGGTATTTATGGGAAATAAATTTCCATTTATTTTCCTGCCAAGTTAATGATACCCTGCAAACCCCCAAACACAAAGGGGACAGAAATTTTGCACAAAGATGAAAGCAAATGCTCAACTCTGAAATTGCTGAGGACAATCCAAGATGAATTCCAGGTCACATTTTTTAATTCCTGTTGAAATTGATGTGGGGTGGATTGCAACAGCTCAGCTGCAACTGGGTCTACACAGAGAAAACTCTAAACTCCAGCCTCTGACTAAAATATAGGGTAAATACAGTTGTTAAAACAAGTTTTTTAAAAGCAGTCTGATTCAATTTAGGTTTTTGGGCTTTTTTCCCTGTTCCAGGCTTGACACAGCACAGGAATAAGGTGGATGTGAGATCTCCAAGAAAAAAATAAGCAAATTCCAAAGAGGGCAATCGATGAAGGCGATCTATATCTCATTCACATTGTTGAATAAATAATAACAGAGGAGGCCTAAAATTAGATTTGAGAAGAAACCTGAACTAGGGCTGAGCACAGGCTGGTGCAGTCTCACTGCTGGACTGGAGGATCTCAGCTGGGAATGGGAATGGTGCTGGTCTGGCTCCTCCTGACTGGGCCTGAGATGTTTGTTCCAGGGGAAAGAGGGGATGGTGGTCCTGGAAATCCATCACTTCGGGAGAGAATGGAAAGTTTGAGGGGATTTCAGGGATTTTTTTATTTGCAGAAAGTAATTTTAGTCCCAGATTGGTTTGAGTTGGAAGGGACTTCAAAGCTCATCTCATTCCACCCCGTACCATGGGCAGGGACACCTTCCACTGTCCCAGGTTGTTCAGAGTTCTGTTTGAATCCTGAGCTAAAGAAAACTGGGAAAATTAGGATTTGAGGCCAAAAGTTGATAAAACCCCTAAAAATCAGTGCTCTCCTGACAGAGGAGAAGGGGTTTGGTGATGACACTGCAGTAAACTGGAGCTGAAATCCCTGCTCCAGATTCATAGCATGGCATGGAATTTAATTCCCTCTCCCCTGCAGCCAGGAAGGGATGACTGATGTCTAAAATGCTTGGGAATGTTATCTTCAAAGTCTCCAAAATAACAACGTTCACCTTTGCAACGATGTTCCCTTTATTTTCATTTGTTTGACATGATCTGCTGAGTTTGACCCCAACTTCCAACCAAATTCAGGTCCAGGGAGAATGTTCAGGGTGTTTTTTTCCCCTGAAAATACCATCTGGTCTATATGGAATACACGTGTTCCACAGACAAAGATTTTCAAATGCTGGCCCACATTGGGATTTTTATAAATCATTTTATTGATATTAATCAATAAAAACCAAACTTTTGGAGAAAGAGCAGTAAATACAACCATCAATTGCACTTCAATAGAATTGCCCAGAAGGTCAGAACACTTTGTCTCTGTCTGAGTAAAGGGGATGGAAAAATTATCTCAGGTGGGGAAGGGAGATCTGGAAAGGATGGAGGGATGGATTTGGAATCGTGGAATCATGGAAGGGTTTGGGTAGGAAGGGATCTTAAAGATCATCTCATTCCAACCTCCTGCCATGGGCAGGGACACCTTCCACTGTCCCAGGCTGCTCCAAGCCCCAATGTCCAACCTGGCCTTGGGCACTGCCAGGGATCCAGGGGCAGCCACAGCAAATCTGGGCACCCTGTGCCAGCCCCTGCCCACCCTCCCAGGGAAGGATTTTTTCCTAATATCTGATCTAAACCTGTCATTTTTCACTTTGAGGCCATTCCCTGTGTCCTGTCCCTGCAGCCCTTGGGAATTGTCTCTCTCCAGGTTTCCTGGGGCTCCTTCAGGCCCTGCAAGGCCACCCTGAGCTCAGCCCAAAGCTTCTCCTGTCCAGGCTGAACAATGCCAGCTGTGCCAGCCTTTGCTCCCAGCAGAGCTGCTCCATCCCTCTGCTCATCCTGGAGCCTCCTCTGGACTCTCTCCTTGAGCTCCACGTCCTCCCTGTGCTGGGCCCCAGGGCTGGGGCAGCTCTGCAGGTGGACTCTCACCTGACCCTCACCCCTTGCTCTGCCTCTTCCCAAAATCCTGAGCTTTTCCCACCTTCTGGCAGTTTTAAGTCCTGCTGCTCCTTTTGCAAAACCAGTCACATTTACAAGAACTGGTAATTGCTGAGTTTCCCATCATTTGGAAAGGCCAATCTGCTTCATCCTGCTTTTCTTTTGGAGTGGGAAAAGCCTCTGAGTGCTGCCTGTGGAGTCAGCAGCTGGACAGAGCTCACAGGAGGCTCCCTGGGCTCTGAGGAAATATTATGGGAAACAACAAGTTTCGGGCCAGAAATCTGGGAGAAGGATTAGGAGAAATCAAGGAAAAAAGGCTATGGTTGAGAAAGACTGAAAAAAAAGGAAGCAAACCCCAAAGGAGACCTCAGGGGTTTTAATCAGTTTAGGAGCCAGACTCAATTGCTTGATGCAAAAAGATGGAAATTATTCGTAAGACTGAAAAAATAAAATCCTTTAGGAAGAAGAAACACCTCAGAACGAGTTGTTTGGTGTCTGGACTGAAACAGGAATTGTACAAACAATCAGAGGAGCAGCATCACTCACACAGAGGCAGAGAGAGATGATTTCTAACCAGGTATCTGCTTCCTCTGGCTGAAGGATTTTAGATGGCTTATAATGGATTGCTAAAATGTGTGGCGCACTCATTACTGTCAAAATGAGTGGATAACTCTCAAGCAGCACAGATATTTTATTTATGAGCAAATAAAAGAACTTCATAGCTGCCTGTCACTGATCTCCAGTGCTGGAATGGAGTAAAATCAATTCAAAGTTAAAACAAAACAAGAAAAAATTGAGGGAAAGGAAACGATTCTTTCCTCTTTTGCTTTGGCTGTTATTATTTTTGTTCTTTGATTTGTTTGTGCTTTGATTTGGAGCTTCTGCCTTTGATTCCTGCTTGGATTGAAAGGCAAATTGAAGCGTAGCAGCCAGGCTTTAATAAAGAGATGTGCAGCGCCTCTGATGTATTTGAGGGAACCTTTGCTGCTTTGTGGTTTTGTATATGGTTATGGTAAATAACCCTCACGCTGATTTTTGTGGTCTGCCCTTTGCTGTGTGGGTACTTGACCACCAGAGACTCGTTGAACCTAAATAACCCAAACCCATGCCCAGCCTCCCAGTGCCACCACCCCAAACAAAACCCTGAAAAAACAGGGATGCCCCTGGTGAGGGGGAGAAACAGCCCTGACAAGGCCCCAGCTTTGACATCCTGGGGGTTGTCACTGCAAAACAAATGCCCCTTTCCCCATGGCTGCTTCCTGCCAGCAATCCCAATAAATGAGCCCCGAGTGGGAGACAGGATGACAGGGATGAAGCCCCGCGTGTCCCTCCCGGGGGAGAGGCCCTGACGGGGGGCACTGAACCCGAACTGACGGAGCCTCGGCCTGGGGGAGGCTCCTCCGAGAGGGGTTTGTGCTTTTCCTCCAGGAATTCCTGCCGGGTTTGCTCCCCTGGAACAGTAAATTAAAGGAGGAGGTGGAAATCCTGCAGAATATTCCGTTTATGGTGCAGAAATGTTTGGGGGATCTGCTGAGCTCTCCCAGAAAAAGATCCTCCCTCACACATTCTGTAAAGATGCCCCATAAAAAATATATTTAGACACACAGACCAACATCTTCCTCTGATTTCATGGATATACATCCATGCACACACACATTTATTTTTCAGGCCAAAACAATAACCGGGGGGAAGATTTTTTTTTTTTCCCACTCCCAAGGTGAAAAACCCAGCTGCAAGGGCAATAAAACACAAACAACGTGCCCGGGGTGGGGGAAACCTCCCTGAAATCTCCCTGAAATCTCCCTGAACTTTCCAAGGGGATGTCACTCAGGGCCACACGCAGGCACTGAACCACAAAGGCAGAAGCTCGACAAGAGCAGGAAAAGGAACTCTCTGGGCAGAGTTCCTTCAGAGCGTGACATTTATGATTCATCTCACTATAAATCTGTGTCCATCTGAAGACAAGATGATTTTTTTTTCCTCTCTCTCTCTTCCTGTGGAAATTTCTCACATAACATAAGGCTTTTTGGCTTAACACCAAGGGTGAATTTCAAACCTATGCTTTTTGGAAGCATGGCTCCCTGATAAATACAGATGTTTTCCAGGAGGGCAGCTGGCTTCTAAAATAAATTCACTGCAGTGAAGTTGTTTGCTGAAAACCAGAAAATCTTCTTGTCTTGGTTTAGGGCAAATTTGGGAGGAAATCTCTGAATGGGGTTCTTCTGAAAAGCAAATTTAAACAGCCTTTCCCCCCAGCAGGTCTGGGGAAAGAACTCCCTCAAAGAAGAGTGGAAAAATCTTTATTTATTTAACAAACAAAATGTTCACAAGCATAAAGAATGAATAACAAAATAATAATAATAACAATAATAATAATAATAATAATAATAATAATAATAATAAACAACCAATAAAACCTCTTGCTGCTCTGAAGAGAGATGGTAAAACTGAGAGTCCGTGCCAGGAGTCTGTTTATCACTCCCAGTCCCTTCACTGCTGGAAAATGCCGAGTCCCGGCCCGGTGGGCCACAGGTGCAAGATCCCGGTGCTCCTCTGGGTTTTTCAGTCGAGAGCAGATTTAAACAGTCCCAAAGAAAAAAAAAATAATAAAAAAAACAGTCCAGGAAAGCTTCTTTGCCTCAGCTAGCCAGACTAACAAAGGGGGAAAAAAAAAACTCTCTCTGGCTGCCCTCCGTGCATCCGACGAAGGAAAAAAAAAAAACCACACAGTCCCAAGGACGAGAGCAGATTCAGAGGAGTGAGTTTGTTTCTCAAAACAAACTGCGCACTTCTTCTTTCCCTGCTCACTCTGAGAACCAGTCTTGAAGGTACAGAACACAGAACAGATGATTTGGGGATACAGGCATCATAGTCATCCTAGGACACTTCTGAATCCTGTTTAAGGCAAAAGAGGGATGGTGGGGCTCTAGAAACAGCAAGGAAAAAATGTCATCTTCTGACACTGCTTTTCTCTTTTCATTTTTCCTCTTGCCTAAATATCATCAAGTGAATGGAAGCATCTTTTTAGGAGGTTTAATTGGTATCAGAAAACAACACTTCACACTGTCCTGACTGTAAAGTGATAAATCACGGCAGGATTGTCCTTGTCCTGAAACTTCTTGTGTAGCTCCAATTGGATTTAAACAGCTGATTTTCCTTCTTCTGTTGGTTTTTTTTTTTTTCCCTTTTCTTCACTACTGACTTTTCTTTTCCTCAGGTCAGTGGAAAAAGCTACAGCTCCCCAAGCCAGGGATGGCAGGAAAGAGAAATAATCACTGGGAAAGGCTGTTGATAAATAAGGAGCAAACGCTTCCTGACACCCAAAAAGAAGATTTGGGAAGAGACCCCAAAGAAAGATTTCCTAGGAGTAAAACCCCACCAAGACACAGTGGGCAGGTGGAGATATGGGGATAAAAATTTAATTTCCTTACTTGAACTAATGCCTTGAGAAGGCTGACCTGGAACAGAGACTGCACAGAGCTAAGAGAATAAAGTAGATAATTATTAAAAGGCTTTTAAGGATCCACCTTGGGCAGGACAAGAGCCTGACCAGGGCTACACCCAAGGTGGACCCAAAATGGACACAAAATGGACAAACAGTCACGAGGTCTCACACTTTTATAAGTTTTGGTCCATTTGCATGTTGGGGTTTAATTGTCCAATTCCAGCTCCAGGTGATGCAGTCCCATCCTTCTTGTTTTCTCTCCTCAGCCCAGCCTTGTTTGTGCTTTTGGGCCTGAACACTTGTCCCAGTTGTCCTTGGTGTGCAGCAGGAAAAGGATTTGTTTTGTGTCCCTGCTGTGTGCAGAGCTGAGTGACACTGAGTGTGAGCTCAGAGCTGCAGCCCTGAGCAGAACAGAACCTGAAATACATGAAAATAAAACTTAATGCATCATTTCCCCCCTTCAGAGGCTTGACAAGTCTCTGTTTTATCCAGCCTCTATTTCCTTGTCCAGTCTCTATTCTAAATATCTACTAACAGGTATTCAGTAACAGACAACCATCTAACAATAGTAAACAACTAACAATAACAAACATCTAAAAATAATAAACATTTTTTTAGCAGTTTTGCGGTTTCATCCTTCTTCGAGGAGCTCTCCAGAAGGAGGAGAGCTCTGACGGACTCAAATCCTGTCATAACACTTTTCTACTCAGCTTGCAGGGAATAAAAACAGATCCCAGTGTTGTGCTTGTCCTGCAGAGTGAAGATCCCCTTCCAAAGCTGTTCCTCTCCTGTGCTCACCTGTTTTCCTCATCCCACTCTTTGTGCTCAGCCCTTTCCATTCTTTCTTTTTCAGCTGTTAATAAGTGAGACTGGGAATGCATGTGAGCAACTGGCCCATGGAGAAAGCTGCTGACCTGAGGCTAAAATTCCCCTTCAGGGAGCCAGATCATATTTGGGTTTTTTTTTTTCTTTTTCACTTACAAGAAAGGAGAGGCAGAAGCCAGCACAGCTGGCAAAGGAGGAATTAGTCTGCTGGAAAACAGACTTTTTTCCACACCTCAGCTTTATAAAACTGACCCAAAACCAAGCCAGCATATGAAATCTGAGCAACTCGGACTGTAAGAAATGATCTTTTTTTTTCTCAGTTTTTCTCCAGAGCTGAGCCAAAACAGAGGTGCAGAGTAGCAACACCATAAACCAGGCAAACCACAGCGATCCTCTGTGACTGCCCAGGGGCAGACAGGGAGGTGAGAGCTGCAGAATGATGAGGATTTCTCCCTGTTGGGAAGGAAAGAAATCCCGAGCACAGAGCGCTGGGGGTTCATTTCCCACCCTTTTGTTTATCTCGCATTCCACACATCTGTGCCTCACATCGGAGCAGAAGTAGCTGCAAATAGCTCAGATGATCAGGTTCTGAGGAAACAGGGGCATGAGGAACTGCCTTCCGTGAGACAGGGTGGAAATTCTGCTGTCTGCCAGGCTTTGTTCCTGCTGTTGTACACTGAGAAACAGCTGGATTGTTCCCTTCACAGTGGATTATTCCCCAGCAACTTCATGGCATGGATCATTTTCGTACTCACAGGTGAGGAATAGGTGGAAGGGCCAGCTGGATGCCGAAAGGCTTTTGGGGAATTCAGAAAGATTTTCTATCTAAAGAATTTAGGAAGATTTTCGGCCAAATTCACCACCTGTAGCATCAAGAAGAAGCCCTGAGCCTTGCATCCCGTGACAGTTTCAGCTGATTATTCCAGTTATTTGTCCAATTCCAGCAATTTGCTCCCTGCCAGCCACGCTGCACAAACTTGTCCCAGTTCAGGGAACCATTTTGGGTTGGGAAGAACCTTAAAGCTCATCCAGTGCCAGCCCTGCCATGGCAGGCACACCTTCCACTGTCCCAGGCTGCTCCAAGCCCCAACCTGGTCTTGGACACTTCCAGGGATGCTCTGGGCACTCTCCCAGGGAAGAACTCCTTCCCAATATTCATCTAACCCTGTCCTCCATCTGTTTAAGGCCATTCTCCCTTTTCCTGTCACTCCATGCCCTTGGGAAAAGTCCCTCTCCAGCCTTCTTTAGGTACTGGAATGGTCTTTGGGCTTAATGTAAGGAATTTTTGTAAACAAGTCTTAATTTTGAATAGAATTCCCCCTTTGATTCCCTTAGAAAATGAACAAAAATCATTATTTTATACAAAACAAGAAGCTTTGGCCTATCAGGTAAGAATCTAGGAAGCACTTTCCCAAACCAAAGCCTTTTGATACGAACACTTTAAAACATTTTCTTATTCCGCTTGTGTTATCTTGTAACTGAATTACCAAATCCTAAAGCCTGTCCTTCGTGATAAAGGAATAAATTAACCCTATCTGAGCAGCAATCTGTGCATTTAAATTTAGAGTTTGTTCATGTTCCTGTGACATTTCTTGGGGCCTTCCAAGAAACGACATCCGTTGTTTCTAGATGAGCAAATTCAGGTTCTGCAGAACATTTTCCACTTCTGCTTCACAGTTTCCACTGATCTGATCTTTACGTGGAAGATTTCTTCCTCTGCAAGCTTCTGAGGAAATCAGTGGCAACTGTTTCATCTTCCCTCTAGGAAATCTTTTATTTTTATCTTTTATTGATGTCATTTTTTATGTCTCACCTCTCTGACTGGGAGCAATCAAATCCCCTCAAGTTTGACACG
>JANPWX010021580.1:0-15395 GCA_024734555.1 Trochalopteron elliotii
GGTTAGAGGAGCCTCCTCTGAGGTGGTTCTGCTAAACATCCATCCCACTCCAAGAAAAATGTCATCACCTCCTCTCCTTTCCATCAGTTTTATTCATTTCCATGGTAATTCTGGGAGAGAATCTGGGAGGGAGGGACACAACCCTACAGACACCAGGTGTGTGCCTCTGCCTGAGGCAGGGGGAAGGGGCACACTCCTGGGATTTATCCTGAGTCCACATCCCTACAAAACCCAACCAAAACTCCTACAAAACTCCTCCTGGAGTGAGTCTGAGTGTTTTCATCACCATCACCTGAGTTTTGGGAGCACAAAGGAACATTCAGGAGCTACACTTCTGGAAAGTTCTGAGCAAAGCCAGATGGATCACAGATTCCTTGGCTCTGAACTGCCTGGATGGTGCAAAGCTGGTGGCTGCACTGCTGGAAAATCCTAAACCCCTCACAGTACACGGGGTTCTTTGTCTCCTCTGCTTGGAATTATGACTAACGAGAAAGAAGAAGCAGCAGCAGTTTCACCCTGGTCACTGCAACTTGGGAATGTTCTCGGGAGAAATCTGGCTCCCTGCTGCTGCTAAGAGGGCAGAGGAAATGGAAACAAATGGAAAAATAGTCCAGAAAAAATATTTAGAGTGTGTGTGACAGCCACACTGGTGCTCTAATGGAGATAAAATTATGGAATTCAGAATGGCCTGGGTTGGAAGAGACAACAAAGGTCATCTCATTCCATCCCTCTGCCAGGGCAGGGACACCTCCCACTGTCCCAGGCTGCTCCAAGCCCCAGTGTCCAACCTGGCCTTGGGCACTGCCAGGGATCCAGGGGCAGCCACAGCAAATCTGGGAATTCCACCCCAGCCCCTCCTCACCCTCCAAGGGAACAATTCCTGCCCAAAATCCCATCCAGCCCTGCCCTCAGGCAGTGGGAAGCCATTCCTGTCCCTCCATCCCTTTTTAAAGTCTCTCTCCATATTTCTTGAGCTCTTTAGGGACTCAGATGAAATTTCAACTGTGTCAGCCCCAAATTTAGATCACCCAGCTCTTTCTCATCTCCCACTGGAATTTGGAACTCAGTGAGTTTTCCCAGCGTGTTCCTGAGGTGCTGAAGGTGCTGAGGGATGTCCCTGCAGCCACTCCAGTTTTGGTGACTCCAGCAGAACTTAACGTGGAGCCAGCACAGAGTTTACACATCCCTACAAACCAAGCCCAGTGAGTTGTGCCCTCAGTGGCACCCAGAGCTCTGGGCTGGGTGACAAGGTGGAAATTGGCCACAATTTGGACTTGATGATCCTGGGAGGCTTTTCCTACCTAAATATTTCTGTGAGATTTTCAGTCCTTCTGCTTGGGACCAGGATTTGTCTGCAGGGAGATGTGCCCACTTCAAATTTCCCCTCTAGAAGCTCTTCCATACAGCAGAAAACCCTTTAAAAACAGTGAGAGTGACCTGGAGATCAGGATTTCCAGCAGAATCCCTCAAATTAAAGGTTCATTCTGTGACTCAGAGGAGATGCTGCTTTCAAAAGGGGCAGAAATTGCCTTGAGTAAGACAAACCCCAAACCGTTGGCTCGACGGGTTTTGGCTGATCCCTTTTCGCGGATTTCATTTCATGTTTTTTGGCAACACAACCCCAATAAAAGCTGAACTCTCCTGTTCCCTGTGCAAAAAATCCCTTCTTTGGAGCCACGTAGAGGTTCCTTCCTGCCAGTCTGCTCCACGCTTCGTTTCTAATTCCCGATTTTTCCCCTCCCTGGATGCTTCTGTCTGTCTGTCCCAGGTGGAATTTGCCAATCCTGGAGGTGGAGCTGTGGGTGGTGGGGGCTGTTCCTGTCAGGGTTTGGCCGTGGTTGTTTCCAAACTGCAGTTTCTTCCCACCCACATGGATGGGACAGGCAGGAATTCCCACAAGGAGCCAGGAAAACGCAGCAGCCTTGGCTTTGCTTCTGGCTTTTAGCCAAGCCCTATCCCAGGGAATGGCAGAGTGATGTGGAAATGGAAGGAAGAGCAAATCCCAGGAGCAGCCAGTACCAGGAAACCACTTTTTTTTTAAAAAAAAAAGACAAACAAGCTCTTCTTTCAGCTGACCAAGGTTAAAATATCTGGCTCCTTCTCCAGCCTTTGATTGGGAAAGTGAATTCTGTGCCGGCCACCTCCAGCTCTCTGTTTCTCCCTGGGAGGGATGAACAGCTGCAGTTTTGGGGAATGTTCTCCTCCTTTCTTTCCTGGCAGGTAGAGGCAGCTCGGGAGCATTCTGAGGAATCATTGCACCAGCTATGACAGGCAAAATCTTCCTGAGAATGACAGATTTTGGCCCTACTCAGTTTTTTGGGGGGTTTTGTTTGTTTGTTTGTTTTTTGTTTGTTTGGGTTTTTTGTTTGTTTTGGTTTTTTGTTGTTGTTGGGGTTTGTTTTGTTTTTTGTTTGGTTTGGTTTGGTTGGGGTTTTTATTGTAGAAGAAATGGTGCAAAATGTTCAGTAAATGACAGGTTGGACACGGAGGTGACCCCAAAATTTTTCTGTCTAATGGAGCAGATGAGCCACCACTAAACTTGATGGAGCTACAGCAGCTTGGAGGCTGAGCCAGAGCACAAAAAAGCTCTGAAATTTAACAAAAATCAAATTTAGAGCACCACAGGAGGCAAAGAAACTGCTGGAGTTCCTGGATGTGATGTAACTCTGCTGGCCCAGCCCACCCTGAGGTGCTCCTCTGGGATGTGCTGAACCACCAAAATTCACAGCACAAGTTCTCAGAATTGGCATAAATTATCCAAAAAAAGCAAAACTGTAACACCGGCAAGGCAGAAGGAAATCTGCAGGTGGTCCTGGAAGAGGTGATTTGCCAGACTGGAGATTTGGGCACACCCACATCAATGTTCTCACGGAGAACAGAAACCCAGCCCTGCAGGAAAAAAAAAAAAAAACAAAACCAGGATTCAAAAGCAGGGGAAGGCAATTCATAAACTTGTGGTTTATGAATTCCAGAAAACTGCAGTTCATTTGAAGAAAATGCAAAAATTCTGGTCATTAAATCTGAGTAAGAGCAAACTTGGTGTTGCCTGGCTCTCGGCAGGGACTGAGAGTGAATTCCAAGGAAAACAAGAGTTCCCATCACCAGGAGTGTCCTCCCAGCTTCCAGCAATGGGTGACTCCTCCAAGCCTTGAGCCAGAAGTTGGATCTGCACCGTGGCGTGAAATCATATTTATTGAAGTTTTCCTCTTAATTTTTCCAAGCCTCTTTTCCAATTTACATTTCTGATACCCAATGCAATTCCAGGCAGTTCTGCATCTGAACACGGGGAAGGTTTGTCTCTTTTTTAATCTGACCTGATGAACACAGAGGTGAACATGACCAGGAGTGACAGAGATCCCTCACTGAGTCATTCCAATTACTAATCCATTCCAAAAAGTGCCATTCACTTTTTTTTTTTGGGAGACCTTGTCTGAGCACACAAAGAACTTGGAGAACTGAAAGAGGTTTAATAAACCAGCCCTGTGTTCTTTCCTTTTTTTTTTTTCCCCATAAACAGTTGTTGAGTCAGTCAGCATTATTTTGGGAATTTTAAAGAGCTGCTTTGAAATTCAGGTTGAAGAGTATTATTTTAATGCTGTAATGAACTTAGCCTGAAGATGTGAGTGGAGTAAAAACCAAGCTTTTGCAACATTTTAGCTCCAAAAAATCTGAGACGAAGGTGTTTCCCTTAAAAAATCTTCCTGTATCTTGCTGACAAATATAACAATAATTATGATAAAACCAATAATAATAACAATCATATATAATATAATAATATTAAAAATAATATAATAATATTATAAGTCTTCATTTGTTTGATTATCTCACCCCACATCAAGACAAAATGTTAATTATGTTGCAAATAGTTTTTTCTGGCTAATTAGCTGCGTGGACTTATATCCTTATCTTTTACACAGGAAAGGGAGAAAGTCAGGTGAGTCACAGAATTCCAGAATTCACAATATTCCACAGAATATTCCACAAATATTATAATAAATATTTTTTGTTTGATTATCTCACCCCATATCAAGACAAAATAAATGTTAATTATGTTGCAAATAGTCTTCTTTTGCTAATTAGCTGCGTGGACTTATATCTTTATCTTTTACACAGGGAATGGATACACTCAGGTGGGTCACAGAATTCCAGATCTTTTTTTTAATGGATTTTATGATGGAGAAGAGAAGGCTGTATGAGGATCTAACAGGAACTTTCAATACCTGGAGGGGCTACAGGGAAGCTGGAGAGGGACAATTCACGAGGAGGTGGAGTGTTGGGACAAGGGGGAATGGTTTCAAACTGAAGCATCTGAAATTTGGGTCAGATATTGGAAGAAATTGTTCCCTGGGAGGGTGGGGAGGGGCTGGGATGGAATTCCCAGATTTGCTGTGGCTGCCCCTGGATCCCTGGCAGTGCCCAAGGCCAGGTTGGACACTGGGGCTTGGAGCAACCTGGGACAGTGGGAGGTGTCCCTGCCCATGGCAGGGGTGGCACTGGGTGATCTTTGATGTCCCTTCCAACCCAAACCATTCCATGATTCCATGATTTTATTCCAACAGTCACTGATGTATTTAGGTGCTCTTTCTCATCAGACTCATATTTAAAGTGGGAAGAACAACATATTTTAGTTTTTCCAAGGATGACATCTGCATTTCCACTTGTTTAGAAACCTCTCTGGGTCACCTGTGCTGTTTGGCTGGAGCTGCTGTTGGTTTTGCCAGAGTGTTCCTTACTCACATCAGGGCTTTTCCAGGAATTCTGGAGCCTCCAGAGCCTCAGTTCATGGCTGAAGGTGGGAGCAGCACCTGGAGGAACCGAGCAGGGAAGAGTTGGGAAGCACAACCACTGGGATTGATCAGATCTCTGTGGTTAAACCCCCAACTCCTGGGAGGCCCCTGTGCCCCCCTGCCACATGTCACCACTTCAGAGGGCAGGGGAAGCCACAGGCTGAGCGAGGACAAACTGTCACCTCAGGAGTCACACGGGAATGGGGCTCGCCCTCCTCTCCGGGCTCTCCACACTCAGAGATTGTGGCTGATAACTCACTGAGATAACAGGCACGTTCCTGGCTGGCTCCAGCAGCTCTGCAGGGTGAAATACCTGCATTAACAAAGCTTTCCCTGAAGTTTCAATGACCAAGTGTTCTGAGTTTTAAAGTTTGTTTTCCTGGCCAACACACCAATTTCTGTAGTGGTTTCATGTTCGTTGAATTTTTGTTTGGCCAAATTTAGTGTTTATTCTCTTTTTTTTCTTTTGTGAAGTAGGATTAGGGAGAGGCAAAGCAGGCTCAAGCTTAAAGATAAAACAAATAGATTTATTAACACACACCAGAAGAAGGAAAAATGAAAAATCAATATGAAAGCTTTCAAAGCACTCCCCCTCCCCACTAACAATTCGCTCTCTCACATACAACATAAAAGAGACAAAACCTGTAATTTTCAGTCAGTTTCACCATTTAAATAATCTTTCATCAGTTCTTTGGGAGAGGAGACTTTTAATTTACCATGGAATTTTCTCCACTGACAACCTAGAACAGTTTTGTTGTGGGTCAGAACTCTCACAGAAACAACCACCCAGGGAAACCTACTTCCATGTGGTCTCCTCCCATTAGCAGTTTCCCAAGCTGCTCGTGGGTTGTGGAACTCAGGCATCTGGGGTGTCACCTTTTAAAAATGAGCAACTTGAGAGGCAAAGGATTCTTCATCTCAAGGAACAGAGATGTCTTCTCACTTCTTTCACTGGTGCAGGAGGGTTCTCATCTCTCTCTCTCTGTCCAGGCATCTCATGGCACCACAAGGATCACAGAGTCTAATGCAATATTACTCAGTCCATCACAAACACCATTGCTCAAAATTCCACAAATCATCTCCCCAAAAGCATATTTTTCCCATGATTTAAACGATAATCTACTGTAGCCCTGGTTTTGTGCCTGAGATGTTTTGGTTTTCTGAAATCTTTTTCCCTGGGAATTTTCTGTAAACAGGAGAAATGTTTTTGTAACTGTACTTTGTTTTCATTCCATTTCCTAGGAGGGACTTCTTCTTGATGTCCCTCTGGTCTGACCAATGTGAGTGAAGAGGTTTGTCCTTTTGTCACCAGTCAGCTTGGTCTGTGTAAAACAGTATATAAGGAAGACACATCCCAAAAATAAAAAAGTCATTTTCAGCCTTCTGAAGTTGGAGTCTGTGTCGTTGTGGTGTAAAACAGTGTCAATCCACCTATAGAGTTCACTCCCAGAGCTCAAACAACAAACTCCAGCCAGCGGGCAACTCCTCCATCCTTCCTCAAGTCATCTTTTTCTCACTCTCTCCATCTGACTGTTATGCTGAGTCGTGTCTACGTTCAATCAGTTTGTGTGTTCTCACTCTGGGAAGGGCCAGTGCTCTGGAAGTTCTATCTGGGAGCCAGCTGGGAGGAAGAGAGAGGGCCCTCCAACCCAGTCTCAGTCTTACATGGGTATTACCAAAAGTCACATTCCGTTCTCTCAGTGGTCAAACTACCTGCCAATCCAAGAACTGGCCCCTGATAAGTCCCTGTCCTTTTAAAAGAATTCTGTTCCCTATTCCTTTTGAACTAAAAACCAAACGGTGTCAACCCATAACACCAAGGCACTAACAGGGTATTTTCTTGATTAAAATTCCTGTGTTTAGGGCAGCAGAGGTGCTTTAAATCCCCCTGTGGCATCACTCTGCCGCTGGGTGGGTTATGGGGATTTGCTTTTGGCAAAGTGAACAAGGAACATTTCCCTCTTGGGTTCAGCCTTGGAGGAGAGAGGTTTGCTGAAGGAAAAACTGAGGAAGGAGGATTCAGATCCTCCTTCAGTTTAGATGGGATTTCACTGGAACACATCTCCCATGCAGTGTTGGGCAGGACAGGGAAGGTGGCAGTTTTGTGAGGACAATTTCCTCACAAAATTTCCTTCTAAAATGTGAGACTCACAACCCTTTGATCAATAATGTTGATCAAACCTTTCTGTCTCAATAAATTAATTACAACAAGTAATTATGAACTGCTTTATCCCTTCACAGATTTCCAGGATCCTGGGATTGGGGTTGGAACAATCCTTCTTGCAGCAAGTAACAAAATGAGGCCCTGAGGAGGTGAGATCCTGAATCCAGAATCCTTCCAGCCAGGGAAAAGAGCTCTCAGTTCTCTCCCTGATTTCATTAAAGCTGGGCTAATAAATAATATTAATAAATATTAGTAAAGTATTAATGTTCCTTACCTGGATTAATTACCTGGTATTTATGGGAAATAAATTTCCATTTATTTTCCTGCCAAGTTAATGATACCCTGCAAACCCCCAAACACAAAGGGGACAGAAATTTTGCACAAAGATGAAAGCAAATGCTCAACTCTGAAATTGCTGAGGACAATCCAAGATGAATTCCAGGTCACATTTTTTAATTCCTGTTGAAATTGATGTGGGGTGGATTGCAACAGCTCAGCTGCAACTGGGTCTACACAGAGAAAACTCTAAACTCCAGCCTCTGACTAAAATATAGGGTAAATACAGTTGTTAAAACAAGTTTTTTAAAAGCAGTCTGATTCAATTTAGGTTTTTGGGCTTTTTTCCCTGTTCCAGGCTTGACACAGCACAGGAATAAGGTGGATGTGAGATCTCCAAGAAAAAAATAAGCAAATTCCAAAGAGGGCAATCGATGAAGGCGATCTATATCTCATTCACATTGTTGAATAAATAATAACAGAGGAGGCCTAAAATTAGATTTGAGAAGAAACCTGAACTAGGGCTGAGCACAGGCTGGTGCAGTCTCACTGCTGGACTGGAGGATCTCAGCTGGGAATGGGAATGGTGCTGGTCTGGCTCCTCCTGACTGGGCCTGAGATGTTTGTTCCAGGGGAAAGAGGGGATGGTGGTCCTGGAAATCCATCACTTCGGGAGACAATGGAAAGTTTGAGGGGATTTCAGGGATTTTTTTATTTGCAGAAAGTAATTTTAGTCCCAGATTGGTTTGAGTTGGAAGGGACTTCAAAGCTCATCTCATTCCACCCCCTGCCATGGGCAGGGACACCTTCCACTGTCCCAGGTTGTTCAGAGTTCTGTTTGAATCCTGAGCTAAAGAAAACTGGGAAAATTAGGATTTGAGGCCAAAAGTTGATAAAACCCCTAAAAATCAGTGCTCTCCTGACAGAGGAGAAGGGGTTTGGTGATGACACTGCAGTAAACTGGAGCTGAAATCCCTGCTCCAGATTCATAGCATGGCATGGAATTTAATTCCCTCTCCCCTGCAGCCAGGAAGGGATGACTGATGTCTAAAATGCTTGGGAATGTTATCTTCAAAGTCTCCAAAATAACAACGTTCACCTTTGCAACGATGTTCCCTTTATTTTCATTTGTTTGACATGATCTGCTGAGTTTGACCCCAACTTCCAACCAAATTCAGGTCCAGGGAGAATGTTCAGGGTGGTTTTTTTCCCCTGAAAATACCATCTGGTCTATATGGAATACACGTGTTCCACAGACAAAGATTTTCAAATGCTGGCCCACATTGGGATTTTTATAAATCATTTTATTGATATTAATCAATAAAAACCAAACTTTTGGAGAAAGAGCAGTAAATACAACCATCAATTCCACTTCAATAGAATTGCCCAGAAGGTCAGAACACTTTGTCTCTGTCTGAGTAAAGGGGACGGAAAAATTATCTCAGGTGGGGAAGGGAGATCTGGAAAGGATGGAGGGATGGATTTGGAATCGTGGAATCATGGAAGGGTTTGGGTTGGAAGGGATCTTAAAGATCATCTCATTCCAACCTCCTGCCATGGGCAGGGACACCTTCCACTGTCCCAGGCTGCTCCAAGCCCCAGTGTCCAACCTGGCCTTGGGCACTGCCAGGGATCCAGGGGCAGCCACAGCAAATCTGGGCACCCTGTGCCAGCCCCTGCCCACCCTCCCAGGGAGGGATTTTTTCCTAATATCTGATCTAAACCTGTCATTTTTCACTTTGAGGCCATTCCCTGTGTCCTGTCCCTGCAGCCCTGGGGAATTGTCTCTCTCCAGGTTTCCTGGGGCTCCTTCAGGCCCTGCAAGGCCACCCTGAGCTCAGCCCAAAGCTTCTCCTGTCCAGGCTGAACAATGCCAGCTGTGCCAGCCTTTCCTCCCAGCAGAGCTGCTCCATCCCTCTGCTCATCCTGGAGCCTCCTCTGGACTCTCTCCTTGAGCTCCACGTCCTCCCTGTGCTGGGCCCCAGGGCTGGGGCAGCTCTGCAGGTGGACTCTCACCTGACCCTCACCTCTTGCTCTGCCTCTTCCCAAAATCCTGAGCTTTTCCCACCTTCTGGCAGTTTTAAGTCCTGCTGCTCCTTTTGCAAAACCAGTCACATTTACAAGAACTGGTAATTGCTGAGTTTCCCATCATTTGGAAAGGCCAATCTGCTTCATCCTGCTTTTCTTTTGGAGTGGGAAAAGCCTCTGAGTGCTGCCTGTGGAGTCAGCAGCTGGACAGAGCTCACAGGAGGCTCCCTGGGCTCTGAGGAAATATTATGGGAAACAACAAGTTTTGGGCCAGAAATCTGGGAGAAGGATTTGGAGAAATCAAGGAAAAAAGGCTATGGTTGAGAAAGATTGAAAAAAAAGGAAGCAAAACCCAAAGGAGACCTCAGGGGTTTTAATCAGTTTAGGAGCAAGACTCAATTTCTTGATGCAAAAAGATGGAAATTATTCATAAGACTGAAAAAATAAAATCCTTTAGGAAGAAGAAACACCTCAGAACGAGTTGTTTGGTGTCTGGACTGAAACAGGAATTGTACAAACAATCAGAGGAGCAGCATCACTCACACAGAGGCAGAGAGAGATGATTTCTAACCAGGTATCTGCTTCCTCTGGCTGAAGGATTTTAGATGGCTTATAATGGATTGCTAAAATGTGTGGCGCACTCATTACTGTCAAAATGAGTGGATAACTCTCAAGCAGCACAGATATTTTATTTATGAGCAAATAAAAGAACTTCATAGCTGCCTGTCACTGATCTCCAGTGCTGGAATGGAGTAAAATCAATTCAAAGTTAAAACAAAACAAGAAAAAATTGAGGGAAAGGAAACGATTCTTTCCTCTTTTGCTTTGGCTGTTATTATTTTTGTTCTTTGATTTGTTTGTGCTTTGATTTGGAGCTTCTGCCTTTGATTCCTGCTTGGATTGAAAGGCAAATTGAAGCGTAGCAGCCAGGCTTTAATAAAGAGATGTGCAGCGTCTCTGATGTATTTGAGGGAACCTTTGCTGCTTTGTGGTTTTGTATATGGTTATGGTAAATAACCCTCACGCTGATTTTTGTGGTCTGCCCTTTGCTGTGTGGGTACTTGACCACCAGAGACTCGTTGAACCTAAATAACCCAAACCCATGCCCAGCCTCCCAGTGCCACCACCCCAAACAAAACCCTGAAAAAACAGGGATGCCCCTGGTGAGGGGGAGAAACAGCCCTGACAAGGCCCCAGCTTTGACATCCTGGGGGTTGTCACTGCAAAACAAATGCCCCTTTCCCCATGGCTGCTTCCTGCCAGCAATCCCAATAAATGAGCCCCGAGTGGGAGACAGGATGACAGGGATGAAGCCCCGCGTGTCCCTCCCGGGGGAGAGGCCCTGACGGGGGGCACTGAACCCGAACTGACGGAGCCTCGGCCTGGGGGAGGCTCCTCCGAGAGGGGTTTGTGCTTTTCCTCCAGGAATTCCTGCCGGGTTTGCTCCCCTGGAACAGTAAATTAAAGGAGGAGGTGGAAATCCTGCAGAATATTCCGTTTATGGTGCAGAAATGTTTGGGGGATCTGCTGAGCTCTCCCAGAAAAAGATCCTCCCTCACACATTCTGTAAATATGCCCCATAAAAAATATATTTAGACACACAGACCAACATCTTCCTCTGATTTCATGGATATACATCCATGCACACACACATTTATTTTTCAGGCCAAAACAATAACCGGGGGGAAGATTTTTTTTTTTTCCCACTCCCAAGGTGAAAAACCCAGCTGCAAGGGCAATAAAACACAAACAACGTGCCCGGGGTGGGGGAAACCTCCCTGAAATCTCCCTGAAATCTCCCTGAACTTTCCAAGGGGATGTCACTCAGGGCCACACGCAGGCACTGAACCACAAAGGCAGAAGCTCGACACGAGCAGGAAAAGGAACTCTCTGGGCAGAGTTCCTTCAGAGCGTGACATTTATGATTCATCTCACTATAAATTTGTGTCCATCTGAAGACAAGATGATTTTTTTTTCCTCTCTCTCTCTTCCTGTGGAAATTTCTCACATAACATAAGGCTTTTTGGCTTAACACCAAGGGTGAATTTCAAACCTATGCTTTTTGGAAGCATGGCTCCCTGATAAATACAGATGTTTTCCAGGAGGGCAGCTGGCTTCTAAAATAAATTCACTGCAGTGAAGTTGTTTGCTGAAAACCAGAAAATCTTCTTGTCTTGGTTTAGGGCAAATTTGGGAGGAAATCTCTGAATGGGGTTCTTCTGAAAAGCAAATTTAAACAGCCTTTCCCCCCAGCAGGTCTGGGGAAAGAACTCCCTCAAAGAAGAGTGGAAAAATCTTTATTTATTTAACAAACAAAATGTTCACAAGCATAAAGAATGAATAACAAAATAATAATAATAACAATAATAATAATAATAATAATAATAATAATAATAATAAACAACCAATAAAACCTCTTGCTGCTCTGAAGAGAGATGGTAAAACTGAGAGTCCGTGCCAGGAGTCTGTTTATCACTCCCAGTCCCTTCACTGCTGGAAAATGCCGAGTCCCGGCCCGGTGGGCCACAGGTGCAAGATCCCGGTGCTCCTCTGGGTTTTTCAGTCGAGAGCAGATTTAAACAGTCCCAAAGAAAAAAAAAATAATAAAAAAAACAGTCCAGGAAAGCTTCTTTGCCTCAGCTAGCCAGACTAACAAAGGGGGAAAAAAAAAACTCTCTCTGGCTGCCCTCCGTGCATCCGACGAAGGAAAAAAAAAAAACCACACAGTCCCAAGGACGAGAGCAGATTCAGAGGAGTGAGTTTGTTTCTCAAAACAAACTGCGCACTTCTTCTTTCCCTGCTCACTCTGAGAACCAGTCTTGAAGGTACAGAACACAGAACAGATGATTTGGGGATACAGGCATCATAGTCATCCTAGGACACTTCTGAATCCTGTTTAAGGCAAAAGAGGGATGGTGGGGCTCTAGAAACAGCAAGGAAAAAATGTCATCTTCTGACACTGCTTTTCTCTTTTCATTTTTCCTCTTGCCTAAATATCATCAAGTGAATGGAAGCATCTTTTTAGGAGGTTTAATTGGTATCAGAAAACAACACTTCACACTGTCCTGACTGTAAAGTGATAAATCACAGCAGGATTGTCCTTGTCCTGAAACTTCTTGTGTAGCTCCAATTGGATTTAAACAGCTGATTTTCCTTCTTCTGTTGTTTTTTTTTTTTTCCCCTTTTCTTCACTACTGACTTTTCTTTTCCTCAGGTCAGTGGAAAAAGATACAGCTCCCCAAGCCAGGGATGGCAGGAAAGAGAAATAATCACTGGGAAAGGCTGTTGAGATAAATAAGGACCAAATGCTTCCTGACACCCAAAAAGAAGATTTGGGAAGAGACCCCAAAGAAAGATTTCCTAGGAGTAAAACCCCACCAAGACACAGTGGGCAGGTGGAGATATGGGGATAAAAACTTAATTTCCTTACTTGAACTAATGCCTTGAGAAGGCTGACCTGGAACAGAGACTGGACAGAGCTAAGAGAATAAAGTAGAGATTTATTAAAAGGCCTTTAAGGATCCACCTTGGGCAGGACAAGAGCCTGGCCAGGGTTACACTCAAGGTGGACCCAAAATGGACCCAAAATGGACACAAAATGGTCACAAAATGGACAAACAGTCACGAGGCCTCACACTTTTATAAGTTTTGGTCCATGTGCATGTTGGGGTTTAATTGTCCAATTCCAGCTGCAGGTGATGCAGTCCCATCCTTGTTTTCTCTCCTCAGCCCAGCCTTGTTTGTGCTTTTGGGCCTGAAAACTTGTCCCAGTTGTCCTTGGTGTGCAGCAGGAAAAGGATTTGTTTTGTGTCCCTGCTGTGTGCAGAGCTGAGTGACACTGAGTGTGAGCTCAGAGCTGCAGCCCTGGGCAGCACAGAACCTGAAATACATGAAAATAAAACTTAATGCATCATTTCCCCCCTTCAGAGGCTTGACAAGTCTCTATTTTATCCAGCCTCTATTTCCTTGTCCAGTCTCTATTCTAAATATCTACTAACAGGTATTCAGTAACAGACAAGCATCTAACAATAGTAAACAACTAACAATAACAAACATCTAAAAATAATAAACATTTTTTTAGCAGTTTTGCGGTTTCATCCTTCTTCGAGGAGCTCTCCAGAAGGAGGAGAGCTCTGACGGACTCAGATCCTGTCATAACACTTTTCTACTCAGCTTGCAGGGAATAAAAACAGATCCCAGTGTTGTGCTTGTCCTGCAGAGTGAAGATCCCCTTCCAAAGCTGTTCCTCTCCTGTGCTCACCTGTTTTCCTCATCCCACTCTTTGTGCTCAGCCCTTTCCATTCTTTCTCTTTCAGCTGTTAATGAGACTGGGAATGCATGTGAGCAACTGGCCCATGGAGAAAGCTGCTGACCTGAGGCTAAAATTCCCCTTCAGGGAGCCAGATCATATTTGGGGTTTTTTTTTTCTTTTTCACTTACAAGAAAGGAGAGGCAGAAGCCAGCACAGCTGGCAAAGGAGGAATTAGTCTGCTGGAAAACAGACTTTTTTCCACACCTCAGCTTTATAAAACTGACCCAAAACCAAGCCAGCATATGAAATCTGAGCAACTCGGACTGTAAGAAATGATCTTTTTTTTTTCTCAGTTTTTCTCCAGAGCTGAGCCAAAACAGAGGTGCAGAGTAGCAACACCACAAACCAGGCAAACCACAGCGATCCTCTGTGACTGCCCAGGGGCAGACAGGGAGGTGAGAGCTGCAGAATGATGAGGATTTCTCCCTGTTGGGAAGGAAAGAAATCCCGAGCACAGAGCGCTGGGGGTTCATTTCCCACCCTTTTGTTTATCTCGCATTCCACACATCTGTGCCTCACATCGGAGCAGAAGTAGCTGCAAATAGCTCAGATGATCAGGTTCTGAGGAAACAGGGGCATGAGGAACTGCCTTCCGTGAGACAGGGTGGAAATTCTGCTGCCTGCCAGGCTCTGTTCCTGCTGTTGTACACTGAGAAACAGCTGGATTGTTCCCTTCACAGTGGATTATTCCACAGCAACTTCATGGCATGGATCATTTTCGTACTCACAGGTGAGGAATAGGTGGAAGGGCCAGCTGGATGCCGAAAGGCTTTTGGGGAATTCAGAAAGATTTTCTGTCTAAAGAATTTAGGAAGATTTTCGGCCAAATTCACCACCTGTAGCATCAAGAAGAAGCCCTGAGCCTTGCATCCCGTGACAGTTTCAGCTGATTATTCCAGTTATTTGTCCAATTCCAGCAATTTGCTCCCTGCCAGCCACGCTGCACAAACTTGTCCCAGTTCAGGGAATCATTTTGGGTTGGGAAGAACCTTAAAGCTCATCCAGTGCCAGCCCTGCCATGGCAGGGACACCTTCCACTGTCCCAGGCTGCTCCAAGCCCCAACCTGGTCTTGGACACTTCCAGGGATGCTCTGGGCACTCTCCCAGGGAAGAACTCCTTCCCAATATTCATCTAACCCTGTCCTCCATCTGTTTAAGGCCATTCTCCCTTTTCCTGTCACTCCATGCCCTTGGGAAAAGTCCCTCTCCAGCCTTCTTTAGGTACTGGAATGGTCTTTGGGCTTAACGTAAGGAATTTTTGTAAACAAGTCTTAATTTTGAGTAGAATTCCCCCTTTGATTCCCTTAGAAAATGAACAAAAATCATTATTTTATACAAAACAAGAAGCTTTGGCCTATCAGGTAAGAATCTAGGAAGCACTTTCCCAAACCAAAGCCTTTTGATACGAACACTTTAAAACATTTTCTTATTCCGCTTGTGTTATCTTGTAACTGAATTACCAAATCCTAAAGCCTGTCCTTCGTGATAAAGGAATAAATTAACCCTATCTGAGCAGCAATCTGTGCATTTAAATTTAGAGTTTGTTCATGTTCCTGTGACATTTCTCGGGGCCTTCCAAGAAACGACATCCGTTGTTTCTAGATGAGCAAATTCAGGTTCTGCAGAACATTTTCCACTTCTGCTTCACGGTTTCCACTGATCTGATCTTTACGTGGAAGATTTCTTCCTCTGCAAGCTTCTGAGGAAATCAGTGGCAACTGTTTCATCTTCCCTCTAGGAAATCTTTTATTTTTATCTTTTATTGATGTCATTTTTTATGTCTCACCTCTCTGACTGGGAGCAATCAAATCCCCTCAAGTTTGACACG
>JANPWX010021622.1:0-75441 GCA_024734555.1 Trochalopteron elliotii
TCCCTGTTCCCAGCACAGCACAGCTACAAACGACACCACACAAGCTGCTCTCGTGCTAGAGAGCCCACAAAACACACACACTTGCTTCTGCAAGCAAATCCTGAGAAATACCCAGTTTTGGCCAACTAAGCTGCAAACTGCATTCTCCCTGTTCCCAGCACAGCACAGCTACAAACGTCACCACACAAGCTGCTCTTGTGTAGGGAGCACAGAAAACACACACACTTGCTTCTGCAAGGAAATCCTGAGACCCCCCCTTTTTTGGCCAACTAAGCTGCTTGCAGCGTTCTCCCTGTTCCAACCATTGCAGAGACACGAGCGTCGCCAGTCCGCACAGCCCAGAAAACTCACAGGTATCCTGCTGCAGGCTAATCCTCAGGACCCCCCTTCGGCAGCCAAATAAGCTGCTTCCAGCATTCGCCCAATTCCAAGCCGAGTAGAGTCTCGAGCGTCGCTAGGAAAGCTTCTCTTCTGTTATACAGCCCAGAAAACACACTGAGGGCCTTCCTCAAGGTAATCCTCAACACCCCCCTTCAGAAGTCAACTAAGCTGCTTCCAGCATTATCCCTCTTCCAATCATAGCAGAGAGACGAGCGTCGCCAGGCGAGATTGTCTCCTGCTGCACAGCCCAGAAAAGACACAGGGATCCTGCTGCAAGCTAATATTCAGGACCCGCCTTCGGAAGCCAAGTAAGCTGCTTCCAGCATTCTCCCTATTCCAAGCAGAGCAGATTGACGATGGTCGACAGGAGAAGTTCTCTCCTGCTGCACAGCCCAGAAAACACACAGAGATCCTGCTGCAAGCAAACCCTCAGGAACCCCCATTGGAAACCAACTAAGCTGCTTCCAGCGTTCTCCCTGTTCCAAGCATAGCAAACAGACAAGCGTCGCCAGGCGGGCTTCCCTCCTGGTGCACAGCCCAGAGAAAACACAATGATCCTGCTGTGAGCTAATCCTTAGGAACCCCCTTTGGAAGCCAGCTAAGCTGCTTCCGGCATTCTCCCTTTTCCAACCACAGCAGAGACATAAGCGTCACCAGGCAAGCTTCTCTCCTGCAGCACTGCCCCAAAAAATACAGAGCTCCTTCTGAAAACAAATTCTCAGCAAGCCCTTTCAGAAGCCAACTAAGCTACTTCCAGCATTCTCCCACTTCCAAGCATAGCAGAGAGACGAGCATTGTCAGGCGAGCTTCTCTCCTGCTGCACAGCGCGTAAAACACACAGGGATCCTGCTGGAATGTAATCCTCAGGACCTCCCTTTGGAAGCCAACTAAGCTGCTTCCAGCATTCTCCCTCTTCCCAGCACAGCACAGCTACAAACGTCACCACACAAGCTGCTCTCATGCTAGACAGCACAGAAAACACACACACTTCCTTCTGCAAGCAAATCCTGAGAACCCCCCTTTGGAGGCCAACTAAGCTGCTTCCAGCATTCTCTGTGTTCCAACCCTAGCTGAGACTTGAGCGTCGCCAGGCTGCACAGCCCAGAAAACACACAGGGAGCTTGCTGGAAGCTAATCCTGAGGAGCCCCCTTCGGAAGCCAAATAAGCTGCTTGCAGCGTTCTCCCTGTTCCAACCATCGCAGAGACACAAGCATCACCAGGCTGCACAGCCCAGAAAAGACACAGTGATCCTGCTGCAAGCTAATCCTGAGGATCCCACTTCGGAAGCCAACTAAGCTGCTTCCAGCATTCTCCCTCTTCCAAGCATAGCAGAGAGACGAGTGTCGCCAGGCGAGCTTCTCTCCTGCTGTACAGCCCAGAAAACACACAGGCATCCTGCTGCAAGTTAATCCCCAGGACCGCCCTTCGGAATTCAACTATTCTACTTCCAGCATTCTCCCTTTTCCAAGCATAGCAGAGAGACGAGCGTCGCCATGCGAGCTTCTCTTCTTCTGCACAGCCCAGAAAACACACTGAGATCCTGCTGCAAGCTAATCCTCAGGACCCCCATTCGGAAGCCAACTAAGCTGATTTCAGCATTCTCCCTGTTCCAACCATAGCAGAGACATAGGCGTCACCAGGAGAGCTTCTCTCCTGCACTAAAGCCCTGAAAACACACAGGGATCCTGCTGGAAACAATTTCTCAGGACGCTCTTTCGGAAGCCAGCTAAGCTGCTTCCAGCATTCTCCCTGTTCCAACCATAGCAGAGACACGAGCAGGCGAGCTTCTCTCCTGCTGCACAGCCCATATGAATGGGTTGTATTGCTCCAAGGCTTGCGTGACTCACCCACCATGTGTCAGCTCATTTTGGATTGGGTTTTGTGACCATTTCGCCAACACTTTTCCAGTGCAATCATGTATCTCTTCATGGATGATATTCTTTTTGCTGCGAAGCAACTGCTCGCAGAAACAAGCTTAAACTGGTTGGTTTCTCCTTTTAAACATCATGGACTGACTGTAGCTCCAGAAAAAATACAGCGATCAGCCCCGTGGAAATATTTATTCTGGGTGATCACAGACGCACAAATTTGTCCGCAGAAAATTACTTTGCATGCCAACATTTCCACCTTTCATGATGCTCAAAGACTCTTTGGAGTCCTACAATGGGTTCGTACCATTGTGGGAATCACAGATGATGATCTACAACCATTTTTGCCATGGCTTCATGGCAGTGATGCTAACAGCCCTCGAATTTGCACCCTCGAACAGCAGGATGCTCTAATTCATGTATCAGAAAAACTGCAACATGATTGGAGTGCTCGCCATGTGGAACATCTTCCATTGTCACTTCTCCTCTCCAACCCTGGTGCCTGCCCATTTGCCTTTGTTTTTCAATGGCAAGAAAAAGGGGGAGACCCCATCCAGCTGGGAGTTTGGCTCCACAGCAATTTTACTTGAATGGGTGTCTCTATTTGTTCAACCAAAATGTCATGTTGTGAGCAGAACAGATGCTCTTGTTGCGTTGATAAGAAAATGCAGAGACAGAATTGTAGAAATAGATGGAAAAGAACCAGCAGATATCAGTGCTCCCGTGAAAGATGAAGATTTAGAAAGGCTGTTGAAGCACTCCGTTGCATTGCAAGAAGCGCTGCTAGGTTTTGCACGTGTGGTTCACAATAAGCAACCAAAAGGCCTGATGTGGCATCTGATCAAGCGTCATCAGTGGTTAGAAAGACCTTTGTGTTCACTGAAACCAGTTGAGGGAAGGACAATTTTTACTGATGTCAGCCGAAGGACAAAGAAGGCTGCATGTGTTTGGCAACAGCAAGGGAAATGATTGCAGCATCTAATTAAGGGTGAAGTAGGAGACAGTCTTCAAACCCTCTAATTGAAGGATGTGTGTTGGGTTTTACAAACCTGGAACAAAGAACCACTCAACGTCGTTTCAGATTCCTTATATGTAGTTGGAGTTGTGCAGAGAATAGAAGATGCACTCATCCGACAAACCCAGAATCAACACCTTGGAGAATTGTTTTTGCAGTTGCGGAATGTGCTGAAACAGCGTCAGCATGTTTTTTGGGTCATGCACATTCGGAGCCATCAATGCAACAGTGGTTTGGGAGAAGGCAATGCGAAAGCAGATGCTGCGGTCAGCTATATTGTCCATGTTCCCCCACAGAACAAGTTCGAAAAGGCTTGCTACAGTCATGAAACGTTTCATCAAAATGCTAGAGCCCTGCACTGACAGTTTCAGATCCCCCTGAATGATGCACAAGGGACTGTGCATGCCTGCGCTCAGTGTAATCATCATAGGCCTGGCCTTGGCTTAGGCATGAACCCAAGGGGACTGAAAGTCCTAGAATTGTGGCAGATGGATGTAACTCACGTTCCAGAATTTGGAAGACTGAAATATGTCCATGTAACTGTAGGTACCTACTGAAAGTTTATTTGGGCAACAGCACAAACAGGGGAAAAAGCTCTGCATGTTGAAAGACACTTATCTGTCTGTTTTGCAGCAATGGGTGTAACTGTGGAAATTAAAACCAACAATGGTCCAGCTTATGTCAGTCAGTGAATTGCTAAGTTTATGCAGAAGTGGGGGTGAAACATACCACCAGAATCCCTCACTCTTCTACAGCTCAAGCTATTGTGGAAAGAGCCAATCGTACCTTGAAAGATTATTTAGCAAAACAGAAGCAAAACTATGAGATTGATGTAGTTAGTCGGTTGTCAAAAGTACTGTTTACTCTAAATTATCTGTGTCTAGCAGAGGGAAGAAACTGAGGTCGTGATACATCACCATACAGTGAAAGAAAGAAGACCACAGGCAATTCCAGGACTTTATCACAAAAATATGCGAATGGATGAATGGCAAGGACTGAGTCCTGTGTTGTTTAATGGTCGTGGATGTATGTGTGTTTCCAAGAAAGCAGGACCTGTTCGGGTGCCCAATCGGTTTACCCATGCATGCCCCCAATCATTGATGCCAGCTAGCAGTGATAACGATGTTGACAATAGCGACTTACTTGGAACATCCTGTGACAACTCAGAAAACTGATAAAAATTGATTTTATAGTGTGCAAAACAAAGAAATAGCTTATATAATCATAGTTATAAGTTTCAGTTCATTATGAATTGTAGTTAGTATTTGAAATTAAATAATAACCAGCTGTTGTTTTTTGACTAATATAAATTTAAAGTTTTATTGTATGAAGGTTTTAAAGGTAAGTTTTGTCAAAATCTGTTGATCTAATTTGTGGAGTTTAGGGTTTTTTTAGAAAATAAGATGGCTTTGACAGAACCGGCTGTGACGAAACACTAAGAAGTGTCACTTGTCCATGAATGGAAGAGAAGAAAGTTTTCATGTCATGATTGTTATTAGTTGTAAGCTATTTTGTAGGGTTTTGGTATTTTATTTTAAGATAATAAGTAAGCTAAAGTAAATAAGTTAAGTTAAAGATAAGAAGTTTTAAGTAATAAGTATTGTAACTTGCCAATTTTTTATATTTATAATTGTTTAGTTGCTGAAGTATTTTGCAATTACTATTATTAAGAGCTTTGTTTTAAAAGTTTAATAAGGGATTTCACTCTAGTATTAAAGCCAGGGTCCTGGCCACACCTTGGCTTTAACTAGAGGAAATGTGTCCATCGACAAACCCAGATGTTTTCTGCACCAAAAAATCAGATACAAGTCGCCTTGACTTGACAATTTGATCTTATCTATGACAGCTGAGAAGACTTTTAAAGTGAATTTGGGAACCTTGCTTGAGAAAGGATACCCAAGTCTTCACTGGAGAAAGGTTTTTTCAGCTGTTGCAGAATCTGGGATAACCTGTTGCTGTTAGCACTCCTTTTAAATAACTGGTTCGATTCATGAGATTTTTGCTGATAGGATCAAAGACTTGGTCCGTTTTAGTGTTACACTTTCATCGTTGTTGTAGTTATTTTACTTATTGTGCCTTGTTTGTTATCATGTATGCGAAGAATAACTAGCTGTGCCTTTGAGTCAGGCTGGGTAGCTCAAAAAAAAAAAGGAGGAATTGTAGCAGAATTTCTCAGACAGTGAAGCCATGATTATTTTTGGATTAAGGTCTGAGCTATCCCAGCCTGGGCCTCAGATCCAGGCCTATGACGCCTGTGGCGCAGATAGAAATAGTATGTGGCGTAGTTAATGTCCTGGGTTGTAATATAAGATATGCACAAAGTATTCTATCACCATCTTCATGAACTGTTGAATCCATCTTCTGTTAATGTGTCTTCTGTTAATGGCCCATCAAATGCCTGCTGTATGACTCATAGATAACTCCCTCTGGGAGTTCTCTCTCTTCAATGGGCCATCAAGGACCCCCTGTATGACTCATCATCCCATTGTGAGATGCTCCGCCCAGGGGGAGGAGCCAAGCATTCTCACCTGGATATAATCTGGGATTTGGGACAGTACAGGCAGTCCTTGCCCACTGGATTCCCAGAGGACCAGAGCTACCAGACCTTTCTACGGGATCACTGCTTCAGGAAGACCCCCTCATCTGGACTGCTTCCATCACCCTGCTCAAGTTGTATTCTGACTCTGTCAGTGGTCTTTTGTATTATTGCATTTATTTTATTTTACTTTACTTTTTTTTCTTCTTATTAAATTGTATTTCTGACTTGGAGCCTCCCACTCGTTTTGCTTTCAAACCACTACAGTTAAAAATTCCGTTAAGGTATTATCTTAGGATAGTGGTTTTTATAGACATTTTTAGGCATAGCTGTTGTGTGAACACTTTAGCCACCTTAAGAATAAGATAAACAATATCTGTTTGCATTTTTCTCTATGCTGTATACCAATGGAAAAACATTTGCAATTGTAAACTATGTTGATGTGTATATAATCTGCTATTTTAGATGGAATAAAGCAGTGAACGTATGTTGACCATATCGGTTGTATCTGCGTTTGCTCTTTCCAGCTTCCCATACGTTAAGGGGTCCCTGGCTTCGATCTACCATTAAAAGGCAGGAAAAAGGGAGAAGTTTCAGAAAACATCTCTGCACTGTAATTAGTAATTATTTTTATTTTCAATTCCCCAGTGAGAAGAACAGAACCCTGGAGCAATTAAGGCTGCACAGTCCACAGCAGCGAGTGCTCAGCACACATCCAGAGAGGCAGTTCCAGCATCTAAAATAATAAAAAAAAACCCAACAAGTTGATTTATTTTGTTTTAAAGTTACTTGAAGTTCTTCAAACCAAATCAACCTTTGCTCCTGATTTTGGCTCACTAACACACACACTAGAAGCCAAGGGTCACACAGTTCCTGCTTGCAGAATTCTTGATCAAAACCCTTGCCTTTCCTGCCCAGCACTGAGGGAAATCTGACAGAGGATTAATAAAGACCTTTGCTGAGAGTAGTTATCATCCCAGGCCTTCATGCTTCGCAAGATTTTGTAGTGAATGGACCCAAATTCAACTCCTCCATCTAAATCTTTGACAAGTCTCATCAGAAAAATATTGGGCAGTCGCTCAGAGCACAGAATTAAGACTGTACAAGGAAGAACCGAGCTTTGCCATGAACTGTATGAGTTTGTTTTTTCCCCCTCATCACTCTGGGACTGTAGGACCCCTTTGCAACCTAAGCAGACCTAAGGCACTGGTTCCAGTAGCAGCTGCAGTTCTGAACTTCCTGTTCCCTGGATTGCTCATCTAAGCACTCACAGCAATCTCACCTCAGCCCAGAGACTCTCTGTCCTCAGAGGGAAGAAAATACAACCTGGTGAGACACAGCTCTGGCGTTTTCTCTTCCCCTCTCCCCTTTTCCAGCAGACCAGGCTGCTGGAAATGGCATTCCTTACAGGGTTCATCACAGCAGAGAGGAGAAGAGGAGTCTGTGACTTACCAACCACCACCAGCAGGACCGGGTTAGGTTTGGCTGCTCTAACACTCCAGCTCTTGGCAAGGATGGGACAAGTTCAGTGGTCCTTCCTGTCCTGAAAGAGAGCAGAAAAGTGAAGTTAAGTCCACTGGGCAATCAAAGATTCTCGCAACTCATCTTTCAGCTCGGACTGCTCACCATGGAATTGAAGCCATAAAAAAGGAGAGGTAGCACCAAATCTAACAGAAAAGTGCCCTTTCCCAGCATTCAAAGGATGCCAATTTTTCTTCTAGTGTTGTTTCCCCAATTTTTGCAGAACAATTCTCATCCCAGACTCCACTTGTCAGTTGTTCAATCCTTTGGTGCTGGACCTGGACAAAAGAAGGGACACACCCAGATCACCAGAAAGCATGGAGGGAAAGCCCTCCAAAACTGGACAAAGAAAAATGACGGGAAACAGAGGAAGACAAAGCCTTTCTTTGCATGTCTGCATTTCTTTTCTAAAGGCTTCTCTGCAGCTGGATGCTGTTTACACTTGGCTTCCTTTAAAGGAATGGATTTGCTGCTAAACACATCTCAGGCCCAGATGTGACCAGGAGAAGGTCAGATGGAGATGAGAAGTCAGACAGGAAATAGACAGGGAGATGCAGGGCCTGAGAACATCAAGGAAGGAGAAGAGAAGGAACAGGGATTGTTCTCCTTGTTTAGATCCATCAGTGCTGGGAGCTCAAAAAGCACATAGTACCAGAGGGATCCTGGGCAGAAGCAGGATAACTCCAGGATAACCGGGCAAGCTGCTCCCACTCTAGTGCTGTGCCAGGGAAGGAGGGGAATTTTTTTCTTTCCCCTTTTCAGCTGGATGCAGGTGCCAGCCCCAGCAGAGGCAAGAAAACTGCCTTGCAATCCAGTACAAAATCTGCCTGGCAAGCCCAGGGTGTTATAAATGCGCAGGAGAGACAACGTTTACACCTTCATTGCCTTTATTGATTCAGCTCTAGATAAAAGGGGGGGGGGTTTCAAGGGGTGGCCTATGCCGCCACTGCTCTCGCTGAGCTACACCACTGAGGAGGAGGTGCAATTCATTCTGCTGCTCGTGCTGCAGAGTGGGAGTTCCCACCTCGCAGGGGTTTCAAAGAACTCTCCTTTTTTGGCTCACACTGGTCCAGGGGTGTCACTCTTAGAGTACGTTTCAAGTCGTGGCAAGGCAGAGACTGCAGAGTTCAGGCTTGCTGCCGTGGCTGCGAGCAGTGTTTATATTATACTTTCTATTACATCGTTCTGTTTTGTTTTATCTCGTTGTCTGGGAGAATAATTAAAGTTTATTTTCGAGAGCATTGCATCATGGGATTCTTCATTTCCATACTAGGCAGCACTTGTAGTTAGCTGACGAGCAGAGAGCAGCATGGCCAGAGACCAGGCGGAGTGTGGTAGAGAAGCGAAGTAGGGTGGTGGCGATTTTGGGGAAGCTGCAGAGGTCTTACCTAACAGGAAAGCGACAGGACAGGTAAGTGGAGTCTTAGGGCAGGGGATACAGAATGGGTAAAGACAGCTTTTAGTACTCAACTTCATTACAACTTTTAAACTCACTCTTAACTTTACAACTCTGTAACTAACAACTTCTACCTTTATAACTTTAACATCTAGGAGTTGCTTGGACTTCGTTCCATACACAGGGTGCCAGGAGCCAGCAGCCATTTCTCTTGGATTTCCTGCTCACAGGCATTTGAAGCTTGCTTTGCCTCACAGGCACTTTTCTGCCAAGGGCATTCCCATCTCTTTTGGATTGTGAACAAAGGTTTGGAAAGCTGACTTTCATGAGAGAACTGCTTCCTATATTGATCAGTCTTAACTTGGAGTTTCCATTGGCACCAAAATCAGGGGGTGAATCCAATGTGGCCCCCAAGGGCCGTAAGATTCGTTAGCCAATCCCTAATTCCCTCAGGAGTGGTTTGTTGAACTTTTTCAGGGTTAATTTAGCAAACTTAAGGGTTTGATGATGTCAGGATCAAAACAACAAGAAACCTGTGAAAAAGAAACTGAACTAAAACCAGCTAAAAGCGGTCCCTGCTGATGACTCATTACAACAACTCATTCAAAAGGAGGCAGGATTGATGCAATTCTCTGCCCACCAAGGACACAGCAACTAGCAGGGACCTTTCTCCTGCTCTCCAGCATAGGGTTCCTCCCTCCACACACAGGGAACTGCAGCCACTCAGGGAATACTGACTTAGTCCTGAGCTGGCAACAGGAGAGGCACAAGGAGTATTGTGAACTTGTTCCGACCTCAATGCTGTCCAGACCTGGGAGAAAGCACTTCTCACTGCTCCTGGAATTTTCTTCCCTGTCCCTTCCAGCTTTGGAAGACTTCTGTGGGAGCCAGGATTATTGGTGTGGTTCAGAAGCTGCACACGCCTAAAGCACTCCCTCAGGGGCGCAGAGCTTCCTTTGTGCCTTTCATTTCTTTATCCCAAATAGTCTCCCCAATGGTCAGCAGTCTAGAAAGAAAAAAAGGAAAGGAAGGAAGACCAAGTCACTGTGACATTAAGGAGGGTTGCTTATTGTCGTGGTGTCCCTCATGGAGCAGTGTCTCCATCCACCTGGGCTAGCCTGACACCGCAGACATGTGGGATACACTCCTCCGGATCTTGTAAGCCAGAGGGGCTGCTAAGGGAACCTTCCCTTTGTCACAGGAAAGGCCTATGACAACGGCAAATGAAGGAGTCCGACTCAGCTGGAGGGCAAAGTCCAAACCTTTATTCAGTCCCAGGTTGGGCTGTGAACCTCAGGGGAGCTGCTCCAGCTGAGCAATGAGACAGGGTAGACAGCCACTTATAAACAGGGGAGGTACAGAAGGAGGGATCAAACCTCTATCCAATAGGGAGCAAAGTAGGAGTGAACTAGGGTTAGAGGGACTGTCAGGGAAACCAATGAGAACACCAAGGGAGGAACTTCCTCTATTCTTGTCCTATCACTTGATGCCCTTCCCCAAACTTTCCAGAAGCCAGAGGGAGCAACCATGTGACAGATAGGACTCAGAGGAGGAGGAGGCTGGGAAGGATATAGGAGGATTGACAGTAAAGAGGGGCAGGGATAAACTTGGGACATAACACTTTTCAAGAAACGAAAGGACAAAGGAGCAAACCATTATTACAGAACACAATACAACATCTTATCCCAACACACTTCCAGGCAAAAAATAATTTCTGCCACTTTAACAAATCCACTTGATGCTGTCTCAACTCGTTAGTAACTATTTAAATACTGTATTAGGAATCATAAGGATGGGAGGCTTGGAATTCTCAGAAAATGTTGGAAACGGCTCAGCTTGGCTATGTCAAGCACCTTCCCACCCAGGGAACCAAGCACTCCCATCCTGAAACAGCACCATTTACTGCAAATCTGATAGAAACTGCTCATGGCTGTCAGTAGTAGAGCTGCTTTCACAGACAACACGAGGCTGCTGCGAGTTGCTCTTTCAGCAGCAGCTCTTGGGGACTTGAACAGCACCCCCTGCTTCCAGCTGGCTCAGCCTGGACACACAGTGCCGTGGCCCCCCACTCAAGCCCAGCCGTGTCCCTTTGCACTCCTAATTCTCTTTCACTCTTCTATTTACAGACACCAGCCTGCTTGCTGCTCGCTCCCACCCCTCACCTCCACACTCAGCAGCTCCGGAGCCCGCCACCGCTGTCCCGTGTCACCCAGCAGCAAGGGGGCAGGGTGCTGGCTTCAGAGACAGTGGCAGTACTGCTCTCTGTCCACAAGGCGGCAGTACTGCCACCGAGCTCAGCCCGGGGCTGCGACGCACTTCGGGTACAGGCAGAGAACGGAGGCAGAAGTTGCCAGAGAACCTTTTCTATTTCCTTCTCCACCAGCATCTGTTCTTAGCGTTTCAGGGCACTTGATTGGTTCATTCCTAGATACAATGATTTTCAAAACTACCATCCATCTCTAGTCAGGGTTTCCTACTCTCTTGTATACAATAGAGTAGATACAGAGGGCTTATTTCACAATTAATTTAGAGATAAAGTACTATTCTTTGCTAATACCTATAAAAATGAAAAACTTGACAGGTTTTAGTATTCCACACCCACCCCTCCCTGTGAATTTTCTGGGAGTTTTGGGTCCCTCTGGGGGAGGGCACCCTGCATGACCCCCCCTCATTCCTCACCACCTACTCCTCCACTGCAATGTAGCTCTCTCCTAGGGACACTAGAATGCCTCAAATTACATCAGAGCCCCTGAGTCTCCATCCACTCCCCCTCAGCCTTTATTCCTCACTCCCAAAGGTGGCACAGAAGGAGTTAAACTGCCCTGGACAGCAGTGTGGTACTTTATTCAAGCCCTTTCCATGTGTGCATCCCCCCAAAAAGGGACTATGCAGCAACAAGAAAGGGGGGCTGCCCCCAGAGGGGTTTAAGTTCCTCCCCAGCCCCGCTGTAACAGGCAAGAGGCAAGAAAGAGAGAGTGGCAGCAGAGAGGATACAGAAAGAAAAGGAAGAATGGGGTGCAGGATGAAACTGAAAAAAACCCCCAAACCTGGCATGTGCAGCATGACAGAGAGGGATTAAGAAAGAACAGGGACAGCGAATGACACACAAGGATCCAGTGAGAAACAATGGCACACAGGAGAACCACAGGGCCACCAAGAATAAAAGAGGAACACGAGTGACGCACGGAGAAGGATGGAGAAAAAAAGTGTGCCAAACACACAGTGAAGACAGAGGGATACAAAGAGGGAAACAAGGACAGAGAGAGGCAATGACCATGGCACATGTCGGTGGGGGGAAGGCGGGCAAGACCCAACACAGGGATGGTGAATGAGAGGGATGGGCAGCAGCACAGAGGCTTACCAAGAGAAGGGTACAATGAGGGCAAAGGACTGGGCAGCAGATGCAGACAGGTACAAGCAAAAGTACAGTGAGAGGGACAAAGAAATATAGTCACTGTTATAAATACATATTATAAAGTTGGCTTTTTGCAAATATTGGAATGAATAATATATGTATAATTGTGCTGTATTATGTTTTGTTAATGGAATTTAGAAAAGTGATGAGTGTATTTTCTGATTGTGACGTAATGTAAGTGGTAAGAGGACTGGGTTTTTTCTTTGTGACGTCTAGACTGACCAAGCTAAAAAGTATGGAGGAAAGGTCATCACCTTGTAACCCTGCATGAAGGCTGCAAGATTTCTGGTTTTCTTATCCAAAGAAAAATAACCAGAAAACCTCAAGAAACCAGACAGAGTGGAGCCACGCACAAATGAATCTATCAGATAAAATTATTAAAGACAACTCGAAGAAAATGTTTAAATCGTGCATATGTAACATAGTATCTTTAAAAGTAGAGGTCTGAGGGCGTGAAAGACGTGCTGCTGGCTGACTTTATGCCAGGCACCCTCGGCCGAGAAACTGTTGCTTGTTCCTTCTTCTTATTGTCTTTTATTTTTTTATTAAACTTATAAATTTTTCTAAAAGAGCGGAACTCGTTTTTCACAGTCACAGCACAGAACAAAGGAAAAAAAAAGAGGCAAAAAGAAGGAAAGATAAAGATGTGGGCAAGGAGGGAGGGAGACAAAAAGTAGGACAGAACAGAGCAAAGGATTGAGCAGCGTTTATTAAATAAATATTGAGTATTTCTTAAAATAAAACAAGAACAAGAGAGAGTGAAGTAGTGAAAGGGAATGGGAGGGGGAGCACACAGGACAAAGGAATACAAAAGACACACCGGACAGAGAGAAGAAAAAGGAATGATAGTTGGATATAAGGCTGAAAGAAAATCAGGATCGAACCCCAGAACTTATTAGTGAGCGTGGCTGATGCATGTGTCAAAAAACCACCAGCTCAAACAGAACAGGTTACTGTCACAGCTTGGCTTGGGACTCATTAATTAACATCTGTCTCCTGGCAGGGCCGTAAAGCCCCTGATAAAACTTGACATGAAAGCTGAATTGATGATGTGCTCCAGCTTTGGTGCTGCTCAGCCTTAACCCCAGCCTGTGCCACCAGTGAACATCCTCATCTCCTTTCTCAGGGAAAATTCACCTTTATCCGTTCTCTTCCCCTCCGTGTGCTCAGAATGAACATGATGAGAGGCTGAGAAGTGTTTTACGTAGCACAATGAATAAAATGGTCTAATTTTCAGAAGACAATTGAGAACAGACAGCAAAACTGCCTCGAGGGTACAGAAGTTTTCTAAGAACTCTCCTGGAACAGGGAAGGAAGAGAAACCAAACAGACTTTCAATGCAAGACTCTAAAACCAGCAAGAGATTTATTGTGTATTAAATGTTAAAAATCACATGCATAATTACAGAATATTTCATAGTTAAAAAAATATTTCAAAAACCAACCCTGACAGTTTACCTGCAACTGCTATAAAATATCTATTTTTTTTTATATATATATATATATAAACATGATGATTTTTTGTAATCAAAAAAATTAGGCAAGGATGCAACCATCCAGGTAATGCTGAGTGAACTGATGCCCTGCATCGGACAGTCTTGTCAAACTCCTGCTGGCGGAACTGAGCTCATCTAGGCCAGCTCACAGACCCACCTATCTCGCACATGGATTCAAATGCAAGTAACAGCTGTGGAAACAAGGAGTGGAAGAAAATCATATTTTGCACACTACAACCAAGACCTGTGAAGGGTCACAGTAGAATATGCTGCAAAAGAGCCCATGGTACAAGAAATACAACCTCGTGGGCTGTCTCTTCAGACATGCTGGTGCAATATTCTGCATAACTGCCACGTGCACAGTGTGCCTGGGGCTTATAAACAGTGTCAGAAATGTTAGCACACATTTTACCAGGCACTTCAGGTTTAAGACAGGTTTTAGCTCCTAAGGAAGGCAGCCAACGAAGATGTTTGTAACAATTACCATGGAACAGACATAAAAATGACAAGTTGCTGGTTTTAAGCAGCTGAGTCATTGCTGTTCTGAAGGATGGCCCCATACGAGTCACTGTTAATGCGCTTGTAGACAAAGTGAAAGACCTGGGGCTGTGGACGGCTGTGCAACTCTGCCTTGATTTTCTGAGGGTAGGTATCCTCTGTCAGTTGTTGCCAGGTGTCATCAACAAAAAGAAACAGCCTGTATTCTTCTGGATTTGCCACTTTAAACTTCTCAGCACAAAGCTGACATACGTCTTCAGTAGTGATATATGGCCTTACTAGCAAAGTCTTTCCCGTACAGCCGCTTGTAACTTCCTGGAATGCAACACGAAGGTAGTTCTGTGGAACAAGAAAGCAGACATCAGGAACTCAAAAAATCCTCAGTCTCTGAAAACTGAAAAGTCAGCAACAAAAAGCAAGCCTCTCTCCCTGCTCCAACTCTGAAACACACCCTGGTGATTCCTGGACATTATGGCCATCCCATGAGCTGCAACCTTGTCTAAGCCTAGCCTAACCCAGCTTCACGTGACAGCATTTATTTTTTTTACAGGGATTCAGAAAGAAAATTTACTCTTCACCATTCCAGTAAATGAACATGATCTTGAGGCAAAAGCTGGATCTTTTCTCCCATAGAAACTGATGCACGCCCACAACTCTGCTAACACAGATACATTCTAAATAGGTCCCATAGGGAAATGCAGTTTCTTGTTTGTTTTTGTCTTGGGGTGATTTTATGATAATACTGTATTCCCCTATTGTCTACATTATGCCCAGAAATGGGTCCTGGAGCTCTAAGCTGGGCCCAGGGGAGGGGTGGGAGCCAGGGGAACTCTGGCATTGTGTTCAGGCACTCGCTCCCCCCTGTGCTCGGCTTTGTGGGGCAGAGGGAGTTACATTTCTACTTTTGGCAACCTTAGTTTTTGTTAGCTGAGGCAAGTTGTTTTCCTAGGACTGCAACAGCAATCCTCCAATGACTTCTGTGGCTTCCTCTGGAACTGCTTGGCTCAACTTTGGTCCAAGTACTGGACCACTGGTGGGAGCCAGATGCCAGATCCCAGCTCTGGACCTCAGGGGAAGCTGGGCCAGCTAAAGAGAGAACTCCAAATCCGCCAGCTTTCTCCACAGCAGGGAGCTTCAATACCTAACAGTTACTCATTTTTTCCCATGCCCTGCGGACACTCTGTTTGTTAAATAAACAGTTTTTTTCACTTTCATCCAAGAAATTCCTTTATATTGGTGGTAAGGGAGTGCCGAAACCCATTTTCTTTACAGGAAACGTTCATTCCAGAGAGTTTTCTCCCAAAATTGTCTTTAAACCAGAGACAGTTTTAAAAGAAAAGTAGCTGGAATTAAAGACTAAAATGCAGTAAGATTGAAGGAGGTGGAAAAAAATTACAGTGAGAAAGAATTGTTTATTAACTTAGCTGGCACCCATGGTTCATATGCTGGATATGTTTACATTTCACAGAAACAAGCTGTTAAAAGCTGTTAAAAGCCTGGAGCTGCAGGTGTGTTCCATGCTGGTTGTAGGGATGGTGCTCCATCTCAGGACTGCAAGACTCAGAGAGAGAAGAGAGAAAACCACCGTTCTGAGCAGACAGCAAAACATCTGCATTTGTGCCAAGCACGTCCTGGGGGTGGTGGGATCCAATGATTCCAGGCTCTCTTTTGAAACAGACAACAGCAGGAGAAGTAGCTGACACACTCGGTGACAGCTCCTCTCTGCCCCCTGCATCTTCCTGCATCCAAGTGAACATTGAGCCTGGACTGAGTTCATTTGCAGAGAAAGAGAAGATGGAACTTCCTACAAGATCCTGCAGAAAGAATCTTCTGTCATTTCCTCAGCCAGCAGAAATACAAGGTGCTAGATGCTACTATGAAAAGTGCAGAATTTTGCCAGAAAGAACAAAGACTCCAGCTGCTGGAATCTGGCACCTACGTACAGGTCAGCAGAACAGAACATGGATTCCAGGGAGATGGACGGGGTTTGGGCACTGGAATTGTTTGTACTTGCTTCTCCTCTTCCTAACTGCAGACAGCTGAACTCCAAGGAGTAAATCCTCTCTTTCCACTTCCAACACCCTCCCTCTTTCAGTGCACAAGCTGCTGCACCTTAACAGTCGGTCCAAAGCAGGTGAAAGAGATGCAGGCCTGCTTTCAGAAGATGAAGTAACGACCACTGCTTTGTTATTCTCCAGTTGAAGGCACTGCCCTACTCTGGAAGAGCAGTACAAAATACAGGGGACAAAAAACCCCCCAGAACACAAACAAACGTGAGGACATCCATATTACAGAACTCTGCTGCCTGCTTAAACTTCAGAACTGTTGGGGAACATTTCTCCCACCTCTCCTCTTTGCTACCTGCTTTATGCCACCACTGGCTACTGGGCAGCTGGGCTGATTTATACACCTGGAAATCTGGATTTGATCTTTTGAACAATAAAGCGTGCAAAAAAGTTGAATCTAAGATACAATGCAGTTTGTCTTCACTTTACATGACTTCAAAGGGAAGGTAAGAAAGCTCTAATTTTTAGTGTTTTCTTCAGACCATAATAATGAAACTGATAAAAAGTGCAAAGACTTCAAAATCGAGGCAAATTTGCCAGCTGTAATCTCAGCACTGTTTCACTCCACTTGTGGCCCCAAGGGAATTTGCTCTGAATCATACCTCTCAAATGGGAATTTCCAACACAAACATCCCATTTTCTATTTCAGCCGTAAGCTCTACCTGAAAATCATCAACTGAAGGTATTGTCCTGTTTGTTGTCCTCCTCTTGTGCCACTGCCGGAGAGTATCTCTGGCCTCTGAACTGAGCAGCTGGGCAGCTTGTTCTTCCTGGAAGTTCTTGATCAGTGAAAGTGCTCCATAAGCGCTTGTCAAGTAATAGCCTCCTGTGAAGGACAGCAAGGGAAGAACTTCTCAGAGTGGTCACAAGTCAGTCACAAGTCACAAGTCCAGGCAGTTTTCTTTGAGATATATAAATACACATGGAGAGGCACCCAGCAATACACATAGATATGGAAGTTGCCAGAATATTTACACACAAAAGGAAAACCCTCCCTGGCCTGCACAACACTAGAGAGTGTGTTCTCAGAGACATGAAGGGGTTGCATGTGCTCCATATTACACAACAGTGCTCATGGCTGGGTCCACTCCTGCTGAGGAAAGTCATGTCCTTAAATGACTCCTGTCACTCCTTTACTCTGGAGTGTTTACTCCTCCACTCTTGGAACACCAGCTTTATTCTAAACAATTTTCTAACAATGTTTTGGTTTCTTCCCAAGCTTCAGAGGTGGATGAAATAAAAATGGCTGTTGAAACAAAGTAAAAAACGACCTAACACTTCATCAACTTAAAAGCAATCACCCTCACTGGCAATAAAACAACAACTGAGTGTGAGACTCGTACTCTGGAATCACCCCAAAGAGTTGCTTTTGTTTTTAAAACAACTACTGATCTATCACCTTCACAGCATTCCTCAGAATGTCCAACTAGTTCAGGAGATAGTGTGTACAGTCCTGCACACTGCCCCTTTATTACATGAGTAGAGAACAAATTAAAGCCACAACAGAGTTGCCAATGTACAAAGGAAGCTGCAGATTACAAAGTAAAAGAGTATCAACAGGAGGTAACAGTCCTCAGCAACCAGGAGAAACAAAAGACATGCTGTCTTTTTTGAGTCAACTATTTGGGTGGGAGTGTTCAGTTAAGAGGCAGCACAGTCTATTCAGAGGCATTTAGAGATACATTCTATACCCACAGTAGTATTTTCTGTATTACTGACAGCATCCCCTCTCAGCCTTTAGCTTTGCAAAAAGATGAACACATAGAATTCATGCAAGACCCATTAGACAAACTGGACAATACATTACAGTCGAAATGCACAACCCCAAAGCACTACACAGTTTTTTCTGCACAGCAGAGTTGAGCTAGTGCCAATGACAGGCCCAGCCAATAGACAGACTTTCTTTGACGCATTCAAAACAACAAGACATAATAGTCCAGCAAACCTTTCTGCTTTTGAAGCATGTTAATGACCTCCAGCTTCAAATCTCATGTATTTTTCATGTTAAGATTCCTAACAATGCACTCAAGGATAGTGCAAAATTGGAAGAATTGTGGCATGAATTCTCCCAGGCATACTGGTATGCAACAGGATATAGCAATTTCAGAAAGCCAGGATATAGCAGGAATAGGAAACACACACATATACATAAACACACAACTAAGCTTGGCTGCAAGAACCCTCAAATTTTCTCATAAACCTTTCAGATTCTGGAGCCTACCAGGGCCTTGTAGAAAACTTCTTTGTTAAAAATACTACCATGGAAACAGCAAGGAGGCAGATTTCCTTGCCTCTAGCAGACTTTAGCCCTCATTCCAGAAATGCCTCAGGAAACATTGCCTTGGGCTCATAAAAATATTTTGTGAGAAGCAAATATTGGGAAGAAGTAAAGATCACTAAAAGGGGGCAATATTCTCAAAAGCATTTCTGCAAAGGTGCAAACAAGTCCCCCAGAAGTTTTCACAAAGCACCCAAGTCTCATCATATGCCTCACAATTCACTGAGTGCTGCTGCCCCATAAATCCTCTCAGGTAATTTTCAGGCACAAAAGGTTAAGGCCCTTTGGGGTCTGCACAGTGCATGTGTTTGCCTGCTGAGTCAAAACGGGTTGGAAACAACGTATTTGCTCACAGTAGCAGATTTCAGGCCGCTGGGACTTGTGCTCTGCAAGCTACCCAGCAGTGGAAACGATGATGACATTCTCTTGTTACACTATTAACATCACTGTCATTAGGTCTCCCCTTCATAGGACTCCTACTCAAAAAAGGGGAACAGCAACAGTGCTACAAGGAAGAACACCCCCTTACTAGTCCTTCAGGCAGTTCTAGTAAAAATAAATAGATTACCTTCTCCATGCAGCAAGGATGGATCCAGCAACTCCATCATGTATTCAATTTCAGTATCCAGCTCCAGCATATCACACTGGGCCAGCACATATGTCAACACAGGCAAGAAGTCATCAGCTCCATACAGCCTCCCTGGGTTGAAGGGAACACAAGCAGTGAGAGACAAACCACATTTCTTTACTAGTTCCCATGTTTGAAAGGAAAGCACTCTTTTGTGCATCCTCTACCCAGCATGTCTGTATTACTCCAGAACCCCCTAAAGTCACCAATGTGCAGCAAACAGAACATCACCTGACACTCACTGCACAGGAGACCAGCTCAATCCTGTCCTTCAAACAAGCACAAATCTTACGATGCACACCTTGAGGCATAGAAGGGAAATTTAGAGACTGGACTCACCCTGGCACCAGCTCAACTGGTGAACTGGTGAAAAGGCTGCCATGCCATCTGGCTTGACCTTCATCTGCATTGCTACCATTACCTAAGAGGTGATGAATAGGCATTTTCTTTATACATCTGGGAATTGCATCCACTTTCTGGAAGCATCCAGACACAAATACCAGTCTCTGAGTATGAATGCCACAGCAGAGAAACCTGAATATAAAAGCCTATTAGATTTGACAAGAAAACTCAACTCATTTTCCTGACAGATAATTGTCAAAAACACCAGTGAGCAAGGCCTCCTGTACCTGATGGAAGCCTACAAGAAAGATGGGGAGAGACTATAAGGGCCTGGAGTGACAGTGATCCACAAAGACTGTGCTGTACCTAGGCCCGCCTGTGCTCCTGGCACTTTCCCTGAATTTTGACTTTCTGTTCAGAAATCCCCATGAGGCCAGATTTCTGAGTCTGGCAAAATGGTGTTCACTGCAGAACGGATGCAATGGTCACTCAGAATCACGCAGAGCAAGAGCCAGCTTACAACTCTGGTGAAACTCAAGTGACACCAGCTGAGACACACACCCCAGCTACCATACTTACCAGGCTGGGAGTATACTCAAACAGCTGCTGGCTCAATGCCACATTTAACAAACTTTACATGACACCCCATTGAGCATTTGCCACATCTGAGCCCAGGTCTCCCAGTGCAGCACTTCACCAGCAGCAGCCTCTCAGTATTTTCCTTCTGCATGTTAGAAATACCTTACTCAATGCAATAATGTCACAGTACAGAGAGAGGAGTTTACACAACTTCAGGCCAAGATCCCTATATCTACTTTTAAAATGCAGAGTTTTGAAATGCTAAAATAAGCTGGGCAGGAGCTCAGTCCTAAATCTTGTCAAAGTACCTGGGGGGCTTTAACAGCCACAAGCTTTCACCAATTATCTCAAATCTCCAAAGAAAGTAGGTGTCTTGATCTGCACCAGAGCCAGCTGCACATGCAGTGCTTCCTTAGAGAGAAAGCTGCCAAGCACCTGCAGCAGCTTATACTCACTTAAGAGGAAAAAAATCTTCCACTCACCACAGTTTTGCTACACCTTAACTCATGACCTGTGATAGCAGTATACAGGAGAGAATGTCAGAGTTGAATCTATAAATTCATGCCATTCAGCACAGCATTTTGGACCACTGACTGCTCAGCAGGTCTTGACTGGTCTGTAGTGCCATTTCAGTATTTAGGTCTCAAAGGCACTCTTGGATTCTTGCTACGGTGCAGAAATAGATGCCATTTCTGTTCCAAAAGCATGACAGAAAGTGTCCAAATGAGAACATTCAGTGGCACAACAAGCCAAAAATACTGGATTAGAAGCTGCTTTTCTCCACCCATTAAGACAAAACCATTACAGTTGTCATATTGCATACATGCAATTGAATCACAATAGGTAAATATACGGTTACCTCTATTACAATTTGCAGAAAAATACTCATTTAGAATCAGTGTTAAATTCAAGGCTCACAGGACAACCTTTCTGCCAGGCAACTTCAAAACCCTACAGTCAAGGAAAGCTGCTCTTTTTCAACTGCTTCACATTTGTAGGATGCTCTGCCAGGAATGAGGTAAAACAATGCCGTTTTGCAAAGCTATCAGTGGTGAACAAGTGGTGTCATGCTGCTTTTGGTGTTGAATCATGCTAAACCCAGTTGGACTCATCAACTCCAAAATTAAACATCCTGACAGTGATGTGGCAAATAGAGTAACGTATCCTTATCTAAAAACATAGAGGCTGACAGCTGGCATGGAGACATCTGGCCGACAGTCAATCACTTCGTACTCTAAAAGTCCAGTCCCGCTTCCAAACGACAGGATCTTCCAATACATCCCTTCCTGGAGAGTGTGTGGAGACTCCTCCCTTGGGTGGGAACACCCCTCATGGCCACTTCTGGAGGCCAAGCAAAAGAGATTTTTCCCCCGGTTGCCAATCTCAGTAAGAAACATCAATCTCTACTCAGTAATTGTTTTGGGTATTTTTGCTAGCTTTAATACAATTTTTTTATTATAATTGTTTTGATATAGTGCATTATACTATACTAGACTATACTAGTAGTTTTTACTTTACACTGTGTAGTAAGTAATTCAGATTAAGATCTTTTTTGTTTAATCATTTATCATAATAAATAATTAATTTTTATTTAACTATAAAAGGTTTGCCATCCTTAATCCTGTAGGACCAAGTTGTACAAAGGTTCAGTCACACCTCTGTAATTCCTTAGATTTTAAACCATTGAGAAAGTCTGGGCTAAGATTGAGTCCAGCTGCACCCAGGCTCCTCTCTGAGAAGAAGTTTAGAAAGCACGAGGGTCCTTCCTGCACCATGGGAGGGCTTCTCTAATTAACATTGTCTGAAGCTCCCACTCCACCTATGAAAACAACTCTGCTTCAGACTGAGCTTTTAAGATCTGCGGCCAGATAGTTCAGAGACAACACAGAGGAAGAATTCCTCTCAAAAGGGCAAGGAGAGGCTACAAGAGCTTCAGCAGAGACCTGTCTGCAGAATGAGATGGGCTGATTCCTCTAAAAGACAAATCAGGTATGAAGTATCAGTGAACCTGAACTACCAGCAACACCATACCTGAGTTATTCTCCATAACAGTGTAAATCAATTTGCAAACTCTCAGCAGCAGCATGACTTTCTTTTCAGGTGAATACATCTTCTGCATAGTTGTGAACTTGACTTTAATCTTTTCAACATCTACAAAGTCTGGTGTTGGAACAAACACGCCCAGTTCCTGAGGATTCCTCTGCCGCACCAGCTGCAGGTTTTCCTTCAGTTGTTTCCAGGAACCATCCGTGGTATGAAACTCTTTCAACATCGCTTCAATGTGACCCTTCAACGGCTTCAGAATGCACTTATGCATGGCCTTTTCCAGCACAACATCTGCAAGAGGAAAACACAAATCCAGCTGACTTCCCCCTCCGCTCTAAAGCAGAGCCAGCATTAATACAACCATTCCCTAAAGAGATCCTGTAGAGCAAAATCTTTCTAAGGCCCATTTATTACACAAGCTGAGTTTCCAGATGTTTGTTAACACGAAAACAAGAGGCAGAGCAGAATCTGTTTTCCATTGTCATTTCTGGCAATGTGGTAAATAAAAAAATTCACACTCACACAGACAGACTACAGATAGTTTAAAAAAAAATCTGTGGGTCTAATAAAGTTTTTCTTTTGTAGGTCAGAAATCTACAAGTTTTATTATACTTTTAGACTTCAACTCCCAAACTTAATGTAAAACCCAGTCAAAATCATAATTTTTGTCTCCTTTGGCATTAAAGCCTGTCCTTTTTGCATAGTTTCCATTGGAAACTATAACTCAACGAAGATTTCCTAAAACTTGGCTTGACTTTGTCAGGATTTTTATGAAGCTGGACAGATTACAGGCTTTAAACTATAAATGAAAACCAAGCTGTGTTTGTCCAGCTTCAGATTTCACCACAAAAGCTTATATACAGCTTTGTCATCAGGTTCGAAGTTCTTCGGCAATAGAGTGCACATGGCAGAGTAACTGCTAACATCAGGGCTTATTTTTAATTCTTCTACTCCAGTTTTTCTTTAACCCTCATTCTCCATTTTCAAAGTATGGACTGTGTCAACAGAGAAAGCTCTTTGCTCAACATTTTCTCTGCAAAGCTTTACTTTAAAAGCTGATTTCCTTTCTCAGCATCCTTATGGCAACATAGATTACTTTAGTTATGAGGTTACATCAACTATTTGTACTATTTGGTGGGGAACATGGTCAAAAATGTTCCTGTGCCATCCCCACAGGAGAGTGGGGCAGGACCAGAGCCTAGAGCAGCCAGATGGACCAGAGCAAAAGGACTGAGAGCAGACAGAGAGGAGAGGGTGTGTCACTGCCAGGTCACAGGTTTACACAAATTAGCAGTGGACATTCTTGTTTGTAACAGTGACTCATTAAAGTTTCATTAAACCTCATGCCTGTCCCAGGTTCTTTGCCTGTACTTCTGTGGGTTTTTTAGACTACAGCCTCTTTCTTTTCTCCCTACTCTCCTTCCCTTTTTTTTAAAAAAAATACATACTATTTCTAAGGTTTGAGATTTACACACACACACACACACACCCCCACCCACCCCTAACAAGCATTATTCTGTTTCCTTGCTTTTTTCTTTCATTTATCTTATCCTTGTGTCCAGCCCTTTTTCCTTTTGGGTCTCCGTCCTGCTCTTTCCTACATAAACATCATACACACACTCCTCTTCATATGGTGCCTTGACTTCATATGTAGCATTTTTCCTGTGTTTGTCAGTAAAGGCACCAGAAAAGGCATGATCAGTCTGAGACATGCTCTTGGTGGCCTCTCACACAGTGGCCAGTGCTGGATCCAGCTTCCCAGCAGACCAGAGCCATCAATTAACAACATTAGCAAGTGGTAACATTTCAAACGACTTATCTTTATCTACTGAACTTGGTAATGCCAAACAATCAGCACCAAACCAGCCAGGTAAATAGAATCATCATCCTTCTGCACAGAGACAGAAACTGCCTCTCCCTGCCATCAAAGCAGTCCTCAGGGCCCATGGGACAGAAACACTTGCAGAAACTATCTTCCACCAAGAAAAATGCATGAGTCTTACCCACGTGTACTTTGGTTAGCTAAATTTCTAGCATGTACTAATCGTTCCTTGGTGTCTTCACTGATGATTATTTTTTTGACCATTCAGCTTATGTTATTTCTATCACCTGATTTTTTTAAATAGGAAAAACACCAACTGTTTTGCTTGTAGGAGAACACCTCTTCAGTGTGCATTCCAACCATCTGGTCTTGTGTATTAAAGCAGTTGGTGCTGCTAAACATCATGCAAAGTGAGAGAGCTCTATCCCCATGAAAGCTGAACTCCCACAGGCTTCCACTGGAAGTTATGCACATGAATACTGAGCACGAGCCGTCCTTCATCTCAATAAAGAGGAGTCATCACCACATTTGTTCACAGGAGCCTCAGGAAACTCAGTATGTTTCTGTATATGACTGATATTCTATAGGAATAGGAGGCAGAAGCAGTGTCTCCCCAGATCCCACAGGAACTGGACGCTGCTGAGAGAGAAAACTCCTCCCCAGAGCCCCAGTCCTTGGCTGAGGCCAGGCTCGTTGTCTGTAGGTGAGAAGTGGAAGGCTCAGGGCTTCTCCCCTCAACCCTCTGAAAGGTAGTGCCACTTCCACAGATGAACCATGCAGATTCTTACAGCTGTGCAAGATGGCAAAGAGGTTTCTTTCAAATTTACAAATTTGCTATTTGTCACAGTCTCCAAAAGCAGTGCCTGGAGATTGCTTTGAAATTTACTCAATCACATTCCACAGTTTTCATGGAAACTTGAAATAATTTTAAAGCAGCAGAGGAAGGAATCACATAACTCGTGGCTGTGCTCAAAGCTCAAAGGCACAACAAAACAAAGAAAAAACCACAACAAACAATCCGCCAAACCACACAAAAAAACCCCAAAACAACACACAATCTTTTCTTCTCCTTTATGAATTCTTGGCACACACATAAGAACCAATGAGTTCTGCCCTAAAATGAAAAAGTGGCAAAATCTAACAAGCTGGCGAGGCCAACAGCAATATGATTGATAAGGGCTGGACTGTTTTGTTAACAGTCAACAGTAATGGGTATTAGAATACCCATATGTATCCTAATAAATAAAAAGCTTACAAAAATTTTGTATTATTATTAAAGCCTGGTGGGACAGCACTTCTTGTGATCTGAATCTTAGAACAATATTCAGTGTCCTGGTAGCTATGACCATGTTTGGGGCGAGACCATTCAGCCAGTGACCCTTTCTTCAGCACTGCTGCTTCTGGCCTCTTTTAGATAACGGTGTCTTTGGGTAAGATCCCACAAATCATTTCTCAGCCAGCAGCAGTTTCCACTGTTTGACTTCTAACAGCCACAAGTAAGTATATGAGGGTTTCCCAGGCAAATCAGGATCTAAGCTGTGAACTGAGAACTGATTCTTTACCTTAACATCTCTGTATATTTTTAAGACCCAAATCAGCAAGAAAAATTCTGTTTACTTTAGATGCACGTTTTCAAATATCCTCCCAGGATGCTAATCACTCCCAAACCAAAACAGACATTGTTCAGATAATTTTTTTTAAAAAAACTGAATATAATTTGAGCTGAACACTGTGTATCATTCCTGAAATGCTTATAATTAGCCTGTAGCCTCAAAATGGGAACTGGAAGTGCTTTGATAAATGAATTGTAAAGGCCAGCCAGCTAGTTTCATTGTGACTTGTGGAAACACATCTGTATCCTGTGCTGACATGCTATTTCTGTTTTGCTGCCAACCACACAAGTCTGCATCTAGACAGGACAATGTATTAGTCATTGTCAGTGTCCTTACACAGCCTCCTTGCAACCTGCACTGCCTCAAGCTGCAGGCATGCTCTCACCTTTTCCAGGCTCTCTGTTACCCTGCTACCTACCAACTACTGTTGCTCCACTGAGATGACCATCAGATTTCAGTCCCTGGATTTACACTCAAGCCCTGTTTACCATGGCCAAACCATTCATCAGGGAAATCAGGAGATTGAGTTAGTCTGAGAACCATGACAAAAAGGCACAGTCCTGAACAGGTCACACTGCCTGGGAGCTGAAAGCAGAAAGTTGCTTTGGAATACCACAGTGGGATGGCCAAGCATCCATTTGTTGGTGGGTGCAGACATGGCAATTTCCTCCACAGGAGCAAGACTTGGAAATAAGATCTCACACAACCCACATTCCTTGACAATCAGCACAACCCTGAAAACACAGGTGGGACTGAGGTGGTTGATATACATGCAGTGGTGGCACAGACCTAGCAACTAGGGATGAAAGGTAAGCCTCCCATCATGTGACACACATAAAAGCAAACCGAAGAATCACACAGCTATCTGTGCTAGGAGTGTTCTGCTTTAAGCAGCTGTGGGTTACTTAAAAGTCATGCTATAGCTGTGTGGTAAGTACTTATCTTCTCTTGAAGTAGCAGAAAAGAAAAGAAGCAGGGAAAAAGTCACAAAGGAGATCCAAGGAATGGTCAAAAGACAAACCTGGTCCCCTGCCTCTGCTCAGTGCTTTTACCCCTGCTTCCCAGTGACCCTGTCCCACCACTCCTGTGGTGAAAGGAGGTGCACTGAGGGACACATTTGTTTGACTAAACTCAACATAAAAAGATACAACAATGAAGGACAGGACACCAGAACAAATCTACAAGCACTTAAAGAGTAACACAGTGGAAAAACCAGCTGGCATGAGTTTTTCAAGCAGATATAGTGACGTACCATTCTAGCTCCCTTAGGAGGACAACTGGATTAGTACAGAAGAGGGGATCTGGGATGGGCTGCCGCTTAACCTCTTGAAGACCCGTAGGCCTAATGCTGTGCACCTTCCACATAAACAAACAAAGGAAATACTTTCTTGCCATAATAACCATAAGCAGGGTGCATCAACAGGTGCACAGAACACTGCACTGAGAACCCAAGTATACATGGTTGACTGTCAAACAAGACAGACATTGGAGGAGAGGTACCATGGGGGTCAGACCTGGGCTTCAGTTAATTAGTATGTCCAGCTCTGTCTGCCTGCAACTCCTCAGTACAGACCCAAGGCCTTGCAAAAAGGCATGGACTACCAGTAAGGGGCCAACACATTCTCTCCAAGCTTCTTTAACATTCAGCATTTAAATAGCCCTAACATATTAGAAATACCAAAACAAGTAATAGATGGTATTGTTTCAGCATGTTCCATGTGATCAGTTAATATCTTACTGACAAATGGTTTAAACCAGTAATTTCTTGGTTCAGGGCCAGATTTGGGCACTGAGACTGAAGTTGTTCAGATGTCAGATGTTAGATCCCACTTGGCAAAGCGACAACATTCAACTTGATTCCATTCTGTTCAAAGCCAGGAAAAGATGAAAAGACAAACAAAAACTCCCAAACATTTGCTGATCAAGCAGCTCTGGAGTATCAGGGTCTCCTCAGACCAGTCTTTATTCTGTGGATACAAAATGAGGTTGTCTTTTAATACAATTGAGGATATTACTTAAAAAAATAAATTGCATTCATCCTCTAACAATAAAGAGCCATGTGCCTCACTCTTGATTCTGTCCAAACACTAGGAGTCCCATTGCTTCAGGGAGGGTTAACAACCTACAGACCAAAGGTTAGGGGAGGCATCTGTCAGGACTGATTAGAAACCCTGAAGCATATTTCCCAATCATTTTGTAGAAGTTTAATAATTTGATGGGACCCAAACTGGGAAGCTTAAGAGATCAGCCACTTTTGCTTGCAAGAGTCCATGATGCAGTTCTAGAAGAAAAGCTACATGATCAAAAAGATCATTACAGAGACACGGGAAGAAGTTCCAAACATCAAGGGCTTCACTAAACTTGTGTGTTCCAGCACCTACAGAAGTACAGGAGACAAAAGAGGGTTAAAATGAAGCCTGAATGACTCAGAAAGGAGGAGTATTACCCCAGAAGCACACATCCAGCACCAGGCTGACATGGAGGAAAAAACTTCACTGAAGAAGTGTGAACTGACGAAAGAGGATAAACAACTACTCACAAAGTTAAAATCTGGGCTGCAGTTCCATATTGAAATAGTCAAGGAAAACTCTGGACAACAGGCAGGCCTCTACTTCATAAAAAGCTCTCCATAGGGATGACTAAATTTTGCTGTCACATAGTTATCTGCTTAGATCAGCAACATCTGATGCTCCTGATCCCTGCAGTTGTTTGCAGGGTCAAGCCAAAGACAGTAGATGATTTAAAAGCAAGTTCTTTCTTTGTTTAAACCAGCCCACTTTATAAATTAATTGTGTTTAGTCACATGATCAAAACCAGACTTTCTGTTGCTGAAGACAACCAAGGCAGTTTTACTTGTTGCATTTCACAGCTTATGCTGCTCTGAAGTCTGAAACATTTAATAGCAGAAAACATTTTTTCCAATCTTGGGAGACCCACAGTCCGATTAAACCACACCCCTGTAAAATGAAAAGTACATAACAAACTATGCTTTCACAAAATTACAACCAAACTCGATCTGTACTGCTTTGTCAAATACTCAGCACTCTACAGAAATGCAGGCAAAAATGAGCCTGCATCCCCTGCTTAATTTGGTGCTTTTTCTTCCATGTAGCATCCACCTAACAATCTTTATTATTATAGTGAGAATATTACATGTCTCTGAGTCTCAATACTGGGGACACTCTTCATTATTTTTGTATTTACTTTAGCAGTCCTTGAGACTTTTGCTTGATTTTGTGTAAATGAAGTAGAGGTTACATGAGAATATTTCCTCTTGGTCAAGGACAGACAGAATGTCAATATAAAATTACCCTCTAATCCCAGGAAAGGAAGTATCTGCCAATTTTGCACTGAGCCAACTGTTGGGAAGCTGGGGTATGGAGAAAAACAAGCAAATTAGGACTGATGTGAGCTCATAAGGAAAGTATTCTGCCTGAGGCGTGTTTACCTCTTAAATGTGGCTTACAGGCTCTTTTAAAAATACTGCTCAGACTCTGCAAGAGAGGCAGCAAGATTTATGCAGCAACAGTGATTTCACTTTTCTGGATACGCAAATTTCCGGATTTCTCTCTCTCCTGTTAAAACATATATTCTAACATATGGCTCATCCATAACCACTCACAAACACATCTAATAGAGAAGTATAGAAAACTAGAGATCAGCAGCCCCTTCTCTTTCTTGCACATGTTTGTTTTCTAAAACTCTTACGTGTCTTTTAATTTAGTTTCAAGTGCAGGGATAGTACAGCTTTGCTAGAAATGACTAAGAATGTCTAGAGGAATCAGATTTATTTCAAAATTAAGTTGTCATAAAATGTCTCTGCTCTTAAATGTCACTGATTTTGAATAAATTCTAGTTCTACAGTTACAATCCATACGGTTAAATCTGGCAGTTTTACACCAAACATTGACAACTATGTCAGCCCAATTCAGAGAAAAATACATGTGTGCCAGCAAATAAAGGATTCTCTATTGTTAATAGTACAGCAGACAAAAAAAAAAAAAAAAAAAAGTACACGTTGCACCTATTTTAAGGATAACCTGTTATGAACAACTTAGTGTAATCATTCCAAGCCAACAGGGTGATTTGAGGTGGGGAGGGGAGGGGGAGGTTGTTTTAAGACTCAAATACTCAGTGGCTCAAGCTCTACTAGCCAAGTTAGCCCCACCTTTCTGAACTGGACAAAGACTATCACTATAAGCATAGATTACACACTTTCACCTTTCCTCCAAAAAAACAAGACACAGTGTTTCTTACCTATTTGGTCTTCAGGAATCAGTGATTCGATCGGGGGATCAAGTTCGGAGCTTTGGGACAAATAGTTCTTGACTTGGGTCATGAACTGACGAATTGTTTGCAGCATATCAGTGCTCGAAACATGGCACTCCTTGTTTTCTTGGAGAAAGCTGACATAGTCCTGTACTAAGCATCCAAAATAGGTGCGCTTGTCCCGGGACATCTCTGCAATTTTCTTAATCATCCTCTTTTCGGGGGTCATGAAGGAACTGAAAACTCCGCTGACTTTCCGTAACTGAGATTTCACAATCTTGGGGAGAACAAATGAACTGGTTCTTTTCTTCTTGGGCTTCAAAGGGGGTGCCATGCTCTCCTGGTCACTTTCCCCCTCAAAGTCCTCCAGGCTGCTGTTGGTGTCCCCCTCATAGCCGAAGAGCGGCATGCTCCGATCGAAGTCCAGCGAGTCAGAAGAGGAGGTGGAAATGCTCATGTCGCTCAGTCTCTGCCGGCCTCCATTCCAAGGGATGTGTGACTCAGAGATGGCAGCTGGCGTCTTTTTGGGAGCTAATGGAGCCAGCTCGGGCAGGGTTTCACCTGGAACAGCAGCTGCCTCAGGCATGCGCACGGAGCCAGGCCGGACTGCTGCCACACTCCTGGAGGCACCGTCTGTCTCGGAGCACCCAGCCTGCTTTTTCAGCCGAGGAGGCGGAATCGGGATGGGCTTGTTCTGCAGCAAAACCAAGCCTCTCTCCTTCTTATGGTTGACTGTTTCTGGCATGCTCGCCTGCTTTACAGTCCTGGAAATCTGAGGGCTCGTGAGGGTGCTATTAATAGCAGGAGGTGGTGGCCGGGGTGGGGGGGAGCGAGGCCTCGTTGTGCCATTCACGTCTGGAGTTCTCAGGCTCTGCCTTTTCAGACTTCCACCGACATCCTGGCTGTGCACTTTTAAGAACAGGGGATTAATGAAACACAGCGCTCCATTGGTCTGGCTGCACTCCAGCTCTGAAGGCGTTCTGGTTCGTATAGAATGCACTCCATTTATAAGGCAGAGCTGGCGTGAGTCTTTGCAAGCACTGTCCAAAGGCACAGGCCTACAGGGAGGTGAAGGATCCAGGAGTTTGCTGTTAGCCAGGGAGCTCCAAAAGTCTGAAAATCATCATTGCATTAACGTAAGAATGCAAAACAGCATGCAGATGGCTTTCAGAACATTCAGCTCAACAACACCAGTTTAAAGGATCAAGAAATTTAGGCAAGACTTTATTAATTCAAAGGGGAAAAATAATCCAAGTGAACCTCTTAAAGCACCACCAGACGTAACTGCCTGCTACATTCCTGGGGCTGCTCTTACTCATTTAATAAACACCATGACCAATGCATAGCTTCCCATCAGCCCAATTAGAATTAAACTGAGAATCAAAGAAAGGAATGGAGACTGTAACAGAATACTTTTTACTGGCTTGACACTGACAAACACAAACTGCTCACTAGCATCTCACTCAGGAGAAATAAAGCAAGATTCTCAGCTGGTATTAATAAGCTCACTTCATTAAAGACAATAGTTAGGCTGATTTACACCAGCTGATAAAGGTCACAGGGAAACTCTACAAGTATCTTGGTTTGGTTTCTTTTCACAGTGAACGCATGAAACTATACATGAAAAGGCAGCTCATATTTTACTGTAGTGGATGCACACATCACCTTTAGCTATGCAGATCAAGTGTTCAAGTGTCTAATAAGGGCACCAGCCTGCTACCCTGCCTTTGCTGTGGGGACAGTTTGGCTTAGAATAGACATGCAGCAACACATAGAAACCCAGTGTGCAGTCCCACACCAGCAGCATGGAAAACCTATGCTACACCAGCAAGTTGCAGCTGCAGCCTCTGCACCTATCCCCGCAAAGTGTTAGCATATTTGTGCAACCAAACCACTGCTAAAGAGCATCGGTTCCTGAAGGTATAAAGATTGAAACCAGATGTGCCCTTGAGGGCAGCAATCATGCTGAAATAAGGGCAGAATACCAGAGGAGAGAGATTTAGCTAAAATTGCCGATCTTGACATGGTCCTTTTCCCACAGTATGTCAAGATGGCTCACTGGAGGAAGCTGAACAGTGATACCTGGGCCCAAGTGCATGAATGTCAAGCATCCACAACAGGTCCATGCCCAACAGCCGTGTCCTGCCTGTGGGACAGAAGACAGGAAACAGCCCGTGGTGACAGGGCACAGCCACAGAATGTCTATAGGCACAGGCATGTTTTCCTACATAGTCATGCCATGTTGCTGGTGTTCCCAGCTTCATGACTTCACATCCTGCCTGCAGATCTCTCAGTGCCTGTGCCTGGCATGTGGCTGCTTGCAAACATGTGATGTAAGCACTGCTGCAGGGGAAACACAAGGGAGACAGAGAGAGAAAACCATATGTTCAGCACATGAAACCTTACACGTTGGCAGCAGCCTTGAAATCTTGACCAGAAGTTCCTCCTGATGTGGTTTTCTGGGCTGCATGCTGTTGACTTGAGTTGTGCAGCTCACCCTCTGAGCCTACTGCACAAGATAGCTCTGACAGGGGATACAGCCCTGTGATCACACACCACAGGATTTTGTGCCTACACATTCCTCAAAGAAAATTCAAACGTAATAGAAGAGCTGTTGGGAGTTTTTGGGCCTCTCCTGAGTCCACAGCACTGAAAGGCTGACTTTCTGGTGTGCTCTTCTGCACATGGACACCTAAACCTCCATCAAAATCTCAACTTTGTTGCCTGCTTTTAGCTCATGGAAACTGTGATCTTAATCTGGTGTGTATCAGGTAAATGATCCCAAATACAGCAACCACACAGACACTGATCCATTGATCTCCTCCTCAGCTTTCAAATGTAGCAGCTAAAGAAAAAACACACACAATGTAGAGACTGTTCAAGAGCAAGACTAATTCTGCAGCAAGTAGGCCACAGTGTTCTGGAGTACTGGTGACAAAGTGTGGTTAGCCTGGAGAGCTTGATCAACATTACCATTATTGTCCCCTCTGGAGAGACTGACCTCATGTTACTTTAAGGCTTCCATGTGTCACTAGGAGACTGTGTTCATTACACTGTATCCCAGTCAGACTTCCCACTTTCTTTTTGCCATCTAAATGTTGAGGTCAATAGTACCATATTTTTCTCTATTCCCATGATAATCCATAGATTCTTTCACCTGATTACCTAAATTTGCAGCCAAGCAGTGAAGAAATAATTTCTCTCCTCTCTGAAACAAATCCTTTAATTGCATTGCTACTGCAGCAAACCAAAATGCAAAGCACTGCAATACATCCCTAGGGATGGCTTTACTTCAAAGTCCCACCAGACAGTTCAAGAGATCCTCATGCTAACACTGATTTAGAGAGGATTCTTTCCAAAATCAAAGATGATTAAAAAATCTACTGCAACAAAGACTGCTGACAGTCAACCTTCCCTTCCTGGAAAAGGAAATGAGGCCACTCAGCACTTTGCTCAATGTGGAGTTACTCAATCATTTATCTGGGTGGTGCCCAAGTTTCAAATCCCACCAGGCTTTGCATCCATCTCCTCTGAGCTCAAGGTATGTTTCACAATGAGCTTGTGTTTGGCTGAAGCAGCCAAGCCATGCAAAGACATGTCCTTGCATTGTCTTTTGGTATTTTAAAAATTTCACCTAACCCCTGCCCATGGATACATTCTACACAATCCTATATACGTACTCCTCATTTTCTAAATATGCCACTTCATTGAGGCACTGATCTCAAAATTCACCATTTTAAATTTGCATGTCAATCTGAACAGAAGTTTTACTAAGAGGGACCTCAGTTCCAACACTCTCCTCACAATAAATTATAAAGCCAGTGCCTGCTATGTGAGCATGCAGACAATGTTAGGTCTTGGAGCAGAAGCCACATCAATCTCTGTGTGGGGACTGTGAGATGTGCTTTGGCCAAGGGCTGCCCAGAGAGGGGAGAAAAGAAGGAAGAAAGAAACCGCACTAACAAAAATATCACAGAAGGCACAGAAGGAAGGAAGAGCATCACTCCTGGGCCAGAAGAAGGTCTGGCCTTCCCAAATAAGAGAAACTGCTTTTCTAAATGAAATTTGTATAATCACTAACCAATACAAACTATTTACTGATACAGCCTGTTTTGTCAGTGTTACAGGAGTGCTACAGGGAAGGACATCTATGTAGAGAACTACTTACTCAGTCCAAGCTGAGCAATCTCTTCAAGTTCAGCTTCTGTCTTTGCTGCAGCAATAGCATGAGGCAACTTCAGTGTGAATGGAAGGACATCCCTGTTTCCAAAGAGAAAAACCATTATGGTTTTCAGTAACATCCATAGTTTTAAAAGCTTTTTTTTTAAAACTCTGGCAGTGGCTGATCTCTGATTGTTTTCTTCTTGGGCTGTGGCAGGTAGCAAGATCCCTAAACACACAGCGCAGTTAAATATTACATTACCAACCCCATGACTCCTTTACATTGCGGAGTGGTGTGAGGGGCAAATGACAGTCAAGTGCCCAGGATGCTCCCTAGGATCATTTCCACAGAGCCATCCAGTATTTTCTGCCTTTCCAACAGAAGTTTTTACACCTGGTCTTCTACAAGCAGATTAGTGGGATGTAAACTTGTTACCTGCCCTTAATACTTAAAAAAATCTTCTTACTTTCTGAATACACTGTTGACTGCTATTCCAGTTTTCAGAATAAAAATTTTATTCTAACTAAATGTTGCTAAACTGCCACACCTGTAGTAGAAGTACCCATAGAATTAAGACTAAATTAGAATCCTATACAACTGGTGCCAGTGTGAATTTTCGTTTTAAGGTTGTGAACAAGCCAACCATCTGCTATAGCACAGACAGGTAGTGGGTCTTTATTACATAAACATTCTCTAAGTTGTGTGTTAGCTTCTTGAAAAACCAGGACCTCAGAATTCCACTCACAATCGAGCCAAGCATATGCACAAGACTGATACACTAGCTAAAAAGCATTTGAAAGGCACTTTACATGGTACCACAGAAAATTCAGACTCCAGATCATCATCATGGTCTCAATTCAAAGATGGGTAAACCCTCATAAAAACTGGTTGGGTACCTCCAGGTACACGTACATGTGTATGTGCAAGAAATTCTCTCTGGTTTTAGAAAGCCCTCCTGGATTTCCTGTGATGTACCAAATGGTACTGTCTCTTTTTCACAATAGCTACCCATCTGCCTCTTTTAGTCTATACAAAGCAACTTCGAACCTTCAGTGAAAGAAAATGGATACACTAATGCCAAGAAATCTGTTTGCTGCATGATCCTGTGGAACTTAGAATTTTCTGGAGCCTGGCAACTGGGCATGACTGAAAGGGTGACAAGATAAGGAATATCTCCTCATTAAACTACTTTAAAATGCATTCTCAGCTCATTTCTCATCTGAGTGCTGACCAATTACCCATGTGGTATCAATGCTGCTTTTATTACATGCATGTACAGCTCAGCTAAACAGAGGCTGTATCAAAGAGGTCTAAGATGCTCCTCTACCACAAACAAAACCAGCAAGCACAGCAGCCCAAGAGCATCCCACACCAGAAATCATCACATGGTCAGCATGAACTGGCAGCCTTGATGCAGTAAAAGGACTGAGACCATCACAGCTGCCCCTCCCTGCTTCCTTCAGAAAATGTGCACCCGTGCAGTTTGGTTGTGTCCTGTCTGTGCATACATACAAGGCTCAAGCATCAGTCTGGAAATTTTCGCCAGTAAACTGAAGTCAAATTGAAAACAAAAGATAAAAACACCAGCTACTTTTTTTCTGCCTTCTACCTGGAAAACAAGTTTGGTAACCATAAACTGCAAAGCTGACAAGGCTGTTTTTGTTGTTCACCATTTAAACTGACATCTGCCAGTTGATATTTACATATCTAACATTTTTCCATTATGGTCCAAAAATTCTTCTCACCAGCAATTCCAAGAAATGGACTTTGAAGCTAGTTTGTGATTGTTTTTAGATGAGCTACGGAGCACATACAAAAGCATCACAAGATATCAGCTAAAGTAAAGTACAGCTTGGCACCACCTCACAGTTGGGTGGGTAAAATCACAGCAGCTTCCCAATTATCAGTATGAAGTAAGACAGAGAGACTTGCTTCCAAGACTCGCCTCTGATTTCCACCATCACCTTCTAAGGCTACCCAGGAATATTTGCAGATTGGCAAAATAAATATCGTGCTGAACCAAAACCTCAAACTCTTTTTCTCGAGACAATCTAGCAGATGTGACTTGGAACATAGCACCATCTTACCTGCTAATACAGTAGAAAGCAATGAGTCTGAACAAATCAGCAAAACTTATTCCAGACCCCTCCAAGGAAAATGCTGTGAAGAAAGAATCACACATTAATCCACTGTTTCTTAAAACAGTTTAATAAAACACATCTTAGATTTTAGCATGAAGTTAATACATCTTCACCATTAAGCTACTATTTGGTTAAGAGAAAACAGCTCTACAGAGGAGTACATATCCCTGCTGAAGGCATTTTCAAGAATATATTGATAATCTTGTTGGCTAGTTTGCTTTTGTATTCCAAGCATATGGTGTAATTCCTGTCAAACAGATTAAGTGTGATGAGGCCTGCACAATGTTTTGCTAATAGACAACAAATCCATAACTGAGACTTTGTTTGCACAGTGTACTAATATACCTAATTTTAAATCTCTTATTTCCTCCTCTTGAATTCTATTCTCTTGTCTCTGCCCTAGGTGTGTAGAACCTAAAGGGATAAATTTTCATTCACTCCAAGAAAACTCTGACAGTTGTTGCATGCCATTGCCTTGCACAAGGGGAGAGGAAGACACAAGCAGTGCCTTTCATTTTTCCCCACTTGATACCATTGTTTCCTAATGATACAAATACTGGTTCTCAGTAATAATAACGATTATCTCAGGCTCCCTCTGATGTCAGTAGCAAACCTCACCCAATGACTACACAGATCAAGCAGAAGAAGCTCCTAGAATGAAATGATCCAGATCTTTTGCCTCTGGTCTAAAACCTCAGCTGTAACAAATGGCTAAAACCATCAGTTCCTCGCTGTGGAAGAATTTTATTCATAAAAGACAGTATATAATTATTTTCTAGATGGGAATTTATTAGTATAACAAGCCTATAAACACAGTCTTAGACCACACTTGAATCAACTGTTGCTGACAACTGTCTCTTCTCTTTGCCTTGCCTTGCTTGTAACTGGAACTGAAACCAGACACATAGAATTAACTTTTTGTTCCCGGATGCAGGGGAAGGAGAGATAAAAAAGGAAAAACTCAATGAAAATGATGTCAGTTTACAAATAGAAATAGAAGTTAACTATAAACTCTCTGTTTCAGGGATGTTTAACTGAAATAGTTGCTAATATTCTCCAGTTTTCTCTTTCTTGTTAAAAATGAAATATTTGCTCCAACTTGCAGTTTCAGCACCACATACACTCACCAGCTGCAGCTTCCTCTTTTCATTCCTAAATCTCAAACCTATTTTTCACACCCTCCCTTCTAAAGATATGAGGGCATTATTGGTTCAAGACAATCTGTAGCGCTAACATTTGCTCCTTTCTACTAAAAAAAGAAAGAACAAATATAGTTTGAATTAAAAATAGAAATCATTGATCTTCCAACAGAAACAGTTCTAACGGGTTAAAATCCATTCAGCTATTACAAAAAAAAACCAAAACACAACAAAAAAAAAACCCAAAAAACAAAAACAAACCACAACCAAAAAAAACCCAACAACAAAACCCACCATCAACAAAAACAAACCCAACAACCCATCCCACACCTAAATTGCAGACAGAGACACCTCATGACAAAGTTGCATCCAAGAACAGTCCCCTGAGTACAAGGAAATGCAAGGACATTTCATTGAAAGCAAACAGGATTACAGACTGTGTTTCTACAAAAGACATCTAAGTTTCTAAGAGGATAACTACCCATAAAAATAAATTAATCCTGGATTCAGCAAGATGTACAATGGAAACATTCCAGCTGCAGCAGCCTTAAGTGTTTCTAAAGAGCTGCCCAACTCGTGGCAGAATACGCCTGACCCACTCCCAGAGCCCACCCCAAAGAGCAGCACAGGCCGCCCATAACATTATTTGCACAACTTTGGGTATCCTCTGCTGTGGGTTTCAGCAGTGAAAATGCTCCTGCAATCTACAGGGAAAAAAGCACCTAAGGAACAGCTGAAAAGTACATAACTCAAAACTTACTGTATGTACTTTCTTTTATGGCAAATTCTTTCAGGCAGGACCCACAGTCACTGGACAGACGGAGAGAGATGACTTTCTTCTGCAGCCGTGCAGATTTCCTAACCAGAAATATCTGTTGTGGAGATGGCAGAAGGACATGGTTTTAGCTTCCTCACAGATGGCAGAATAAATACAGATCACATACAAAAAGGGACCAGAACAACCTCATGATGTCTAGAACACACTGTAATTTTACTTGGTCATTTACATGCACTAAAACATACTCTATTTTTACTTGGTCATTATTGTATTGGGTCAAACACTTGGGTGTAAAATGGCAGCACAACATTTGGGAAAAGCATGTCCTCAACAAAATTGAGATTCTTCTTACCCCAGGAGGCTGTGTCTGCAAAATTTTCATGGCTTCAGCATCATTCAGACCCAGCTGAAGCCACACAGGGTGAGTATGGAGGAGCTTGTCCAATATGCTTAGCTTGTTGGATAGGCTGTCATATCCAGAGTCCCGGGGGCACCCTTTAACATCATTTTTCTCAGGAGGGACATTATCCATGTCCTTTACTAGACTGTGGAAAATTTAGAAAAAAAATTAGACATGTTAACCTCCTATGAACAATCACTCAGGTCAGCAAATAGAATTATTACAAAGCTCATGGCACTGCTGACACTCTGGGCTAGCACTTCTCCTACTGAGTATTATATTTAGCATATACAAAAATTCTCTTTAAAGATTCCCAATTCAAAGCCAGCTTGAAGATAAGCCTTAGCATTCTTAGGTTGTAGAAATTCAGCCATCACTTCAGGTACAATTGTATGTGGAGATGCGATTGACTGAACATTTCACTTGCCTCTTTTAGTGTGCTAATATACAAAAAAACTTCTCTTCAAGGATATTTATGCAATTCAGACACTTTCATTCCCACACCAATTACAAATGCTGCAACCCACAGAAATCTTGCTTCCTCCTGTGTGCCAGAAAAATCTGTTCAATACTCTGACAATGGAGCAACCGACCACCTACTGGTGATCAGACACAGGAACTCTGTCTGCTTGGAGGGATTATTTTCACAACACAAGTCCACAAACCAGCATCACTTCACCTTATGCCCAGACTACTGTCTCAGCTCCAGCAGCTCCGTTGCCCTCACATCTGCATATTCATCTTTACTCCCCTCTGCTAAGAGGTCAGAGTGGGATGAGGTAGAAAGAGATGAGAAACCCAAGAAAGAAAAAAGAAAAAAAAGTTAAATCCCTAAATAACCCTCCCTAAGGCACAGCTTCCTTAAAAACGTCGTAAGTGGCAGCCACTTCTTATCGTACTCCTCCTAAGTTCTGTAAACATTTATATTTTTTTCCATTTTGCCATGAAAGGTCCTTACCTCGCATTTTAATACAACACTTCCCAAGATCAGAAACAATGAAGGAATTGTATATTTATGCCCAAATTCCTTTGGCTGTGGATTGACTGCTATGTGAGAAATAAAGGCTAAGCTATGTGTGAACATGGCAAAGTAATGTAAGGTAAAAATTTATTTGGGGCAGGGCATATAAAACTACTGCTACAATCAGTAATGAAGTACAATTCTTGGAAGCTACAGATACTTGTTATTAAAAATCCAAATAAACAGAATACTTTGAGAACTCCTTTCTTTTGTTATGCAAAGCTTCACCATCATCCATATAATACAGAACACCCAGTACAAGTGCACATGCGTTGCTGGCTCAAATTCCTAATTTTTGATCTAGAAGTACATCCTGTGATTCTCCCCATGCTAGAAATCACTATGGAGCAGTTACTCTGGTAAAAGCTTTCTGATGACACAATTTAGGATCAGACAAAAATCACCCTGCAAGCTCAACCGACTGCCTGAGATGTTGGGCAGAGGATGTGCTCCTCTTACAGACCTTTTCTGTGGCAGGCGAGGCCCTGGGCAGCAGAGGGCAACACAGTTCCACCTCCCCACTGCACACTGTGCAGCTCTTCTGAATTCCATGTTTTGGACAGGCCCTAAGCATCACTTAACAGCATTTACCATCCTCATTATGCCAGCTACTGTACCCTCAACAAGTGGGTATAGAGTTCACAAGCACAGGAGCACTTTTAAGCACTCACTTAAAAAACAAACAAAAAGCCTCTCCGCCCTCTGCAAAAAAACCCACACCAAAGAAAACAAGCCAAAACAAATTAAAACCCACCAAGTAAACACCAGAAAAAACCAAATGACCAAACTGCTTTCTTCTAGCTTTGCTCAGCAACTTGCAGCATCTCTTGAGAGGGCGAGAAAGGAAAGTAAATGGGGAAGAGAACTTTCACTGTGTGATCAGATAAGAACAGGCAAAATCATTTGACTTTTCATTGCCTGGATCAATTACCACTACCAGCATTTATCTCTTTTTTTCTCTTTCTGTTTGCTTATTTATGATGTGATGCTTTTCAGATTTCCAAGACATCTCAAATGCAGATGATTTCAACCCCCTGCCCACAAGCACCAGAAACTTTTACTAACTGCCAGTATGCCTTCAAGAGGCACAAAATAGACAGAAACGCATTGGGTGCAGGAGGGAAGTACTTTTTACATTGGTCATGACCAAGTCTGAAACTGCCTCAGTAGGAATACTGAGTTCCCTTTTCAACCAGTCCCAGCAGAGCCTTGTGTCGCACTGGATGATTCTCCAAAAAGTCAGATCATGAACCACAGAAGTGTTTTCCTGAGCTATAGCTCCAGTAAATACTGCTCAGAAATTTCCCACTCTCCCTCAGTGCCAATCAGCTGGATTACAAACCAAAGGGAGCTGTTGCAAAGTGCAAGTTATATACCAATGCTGGCTGCAAGCTTAGATAGATAGAAATCATTTCCACTCCCCTTCGTCAGGAGGTGAAAACCAAATATGCTGCAGGGGGAATGTGTCCAAGAGGGAAAAGTTTTTTGCCTACTAAAGACAGCTATCTCACATTCAAAAGAAGGTGTGCAACTGGTATGAGCTACAATGCCTGGCATTGCTTGCTGCCACAAAACCACCTAAAGCTGGCAAGAGTTTGCACAAGCACATAGGGTCACGATATTCCGCTTTGGTATGACTGGCTTTGTGTTGCCCCACACCCCCTAGACCACCATAAATCAGCAGACTAATTTAAATGGGGAGCTATCAGGTTTGTGGAACCTCCAGGTACATATGTGTGCAATTCCTCCCACATGCTGAGATCCAAGGAGGAAGCTCTCTGACCTACATATACGGGCACCTCCTTGCTGCAGCTGCTTCTGCTCCCTCAAGAAATAAGCCAAAGATCATGAATATCTGATCATGACCAGAATTTCTGCCACTCCTAAACACTAATGGCTCAAACAACACCAATGCAACTCAGCTAAATCAGCACTAGAATGCTATTGTAATCTGTGGTCAGGTAAACTGGAATAGGAAACACTTAAAAAAAAATTCCTATTCCCAAATAATAAAGAAGGAGGCAGAGAGAAAGATCTAACCTGGTGAACTCTGGAAAAAGCACACCTTGGAAAAACCACACCTGGCAAACCACATACAACCTATGAGAAGCCACTTCCCAAGGCCTGGGAGGACATGCATAAAGAAGACCCCACTAGTGTGTTTCGACAGCCTATTTGCAGTGGTTTAGCACTACTGAGCATCATATTCCCAGTTTGCTTTTTATTCTTAAAATAATTTTAATTCATGATCTGGGCATTAGACATACAGTCAAACCCTGACACATGGGAGTTCTCGAAACTTGTTATGTGTTAAGAGTTAGACTAAAATTATTTGGGACTGGGATGCGTGTGTAACTACTTTGGAAACAATTGCATGGAAAGAATAAACCCATTTGAATTCATGAGCAACGTATTCATTAACTCAAGTGTACCGCACAAGAATAAGAAGTTGCTGTAATCTAAATGCTAGCAAAATATGCTGTATATTATGCAACAACTAAATTCCTCTACTGGTTTTACTTTTGGGTTGGAAGATGTTTGGTGGGTTGGTTTGTGTTATTTGTTTGGGATTTTGAAAAAAAAAAGGATTCCTGACAAAAGACAATCTGACCAGGGCACATTAAACTCAAAATCAAAACACAAATCAGCCATAATGGATGGTCTGCTTTAATTCAGGGCTGCTACAAGGTTCTTCTTCAGTGGGAAAGGTAGATCTCAACACTACTCACGATGAACTAAAGAAAACACATGATTCACGCGAGTTTCCTTAGGTTTGAGAAAACCCACAAACACGTGGGAAGTACAGAGAAGTAACTGCTAAGATAAACAGTGATGTGCTGCATCCTGATTAGACTTAGCTCACAGTAAAAAAGATATAGAACAGGCTGAAGTCTGTAACCAGAATGATCCTTGGTCATGATGTGAACCTTGCTCCAGTCCCACCAAAGTTAACCACTTCACAGTTAACTCAGTTTGACTATCCACTGCAAAATGGATTTCTGTCAATCTAACAGGTCTTAATCAATCACCCCAGCCCAGTCTAAACAGTGAAACTGAGCATCAGCTGGGAGGGGCACAGAGCCCACTGGTAACTTTCTCCTGCATCCATTAAAGCTAAAAGCTAAAAGTCAGCTGGCAAGAAGGTTTCTGGATACGTGCCCACCTGTCAGCAATAACAGAAGTGGGTCTCTATGCAGGATAGAAGATGGCTCTACTGAAGGGAGTAACTGCTGTGGAAAAGACAGTGGCATGAGGGCTGTGCAGGACAAGGCAGGGAGCAAAGCTTTGCCCCTGTTCCTTTCACAGGAACAGAGAAGGAAGGGAATAAGCTGCTATAGCTGCCACCACCAGCAAAGCATCCCTGAACCATTCCACAGACACCAAGTGCCCCAGGACGCCTGGAGCTTTACAGCCTTCCCTCCAGAGGGACAGCAGGAAGCGTCAGACCCTCATGAACGTTCACGCAGATGTGAAGGGGGCCTGGGGCCTCCTGAAAGATCATCCAGGTGCCACCAGTCCCATCTCACATGCTCCTGGGCTACTGTTGCATGCAGAAGCTCTCATTACTCTTTCAAAGGTCACCAGAACGGCAGGACAGAAATCTGTCCCACTAATTTCCTTTTCTGACAACTCCGCTCATTTCCATTATTGAGATAAATGTCTGCACTGGGAAAAAGGCCAGGCATCAAAAAAGTGGGATACTGAAACAGTCCCCCTTAAAACACACTCTTGCAGGCCTTTTTTTTTTTTTTTTTAATTGGCCTTTTACATATTTACATGCCAAAATGGTAAGCCCTTGAATCACTCTTGATATAACTTAGGCCATATATATTAAAAGGAAAGATGAGCCCAAAATAAAGGAGTATATAAAGTGAGGAATATAAATCTGAAAGTCACCACATAACCACGAAAAAACCTACACCACAATACTAAGGTTGCAGACATGCAATTTCATGTCCTTATTTTTCTGAATTCAGCTGAGAGCTCTGCAACTGCTGCCTTTCCAGAACTGCTCTGGTTGTCTGTGGATACCTGCTAAGGTGGAAAAAGAGCGAGGAAAATGGACATTCCATTGAGCTCAAATTTCCCTAGATGCAAATCCAAAGGTCATATCAAGACACCAACTTCTGAACAGCAGAACATGCAATAAGAAGAGCAAACTACATTAACTGCTGAGTTTTAAATTAGCTACAAAGAAATAAAGTTATGACAGTAAACACAGCCTGGTGAGGTGTCTAGTTTAAAGAAGAACACTGGAAAATCTTTGTTGGAATTATTATAATCTTGCTCTGTAGCTGTACATAGATATATATAAAAAAGGTGTCAGTGCACAACTAAATCACATAATTTATACCAACTTTGATACAACTTCTTCCTTACACAGAAGCATGCAGTTCAGAACTTTCTAGTCACAGTAGGTTTGACTTTAGCTCATTTATTCAGACTTCATATTTCACATTATCATCTTGAAGTAACAGAAAAGAATTTTTTTGATGGCTAATATTACTTGTCATGGAAATTGCATTATTCACTTTTTTATGTTAGGTTTACTCACATATCTTGAACCAAAATACATTTGCAGTCAACATTAACAAATTAAGATTAAAAATCCATTAAAAATCTATAAAGAGAAAACTCATGATCTGTAAAATGGGGAGGTTTAGTTGACTGTTTCCAGCTAAGTGCTTCCACCAAGATTTTAGAATCAGTAGACCTTCACATTTCATGCATATGATGCTTTCAAAGATACAAGAAGCCTTTTCTTAACTGAAAAGTAGCTGATGAAATCTGAAGTTAATTATCTGAATTCACAAAATGAAGCGAGTATCCTTTCTGCCCCTCTAAAAGAACTGTGCTCTCCAAAGTTTTAAAACTTGAATAATATTCAACCAGGGCCATAGCCAAGGACTTTAGCTCAACTGTCTTACATTCTTTACCATTTGGGCAACAAAGCTGCTGCTTAATGTTTTTGAAAATAATCTACGTATGCTTTGTAGTAAGTTCTAGCAGATTTCAACAGAATGCATAGAAAGAAAAAGAGGTAGAAATCTTGCCTGTAATTCTAAAAACAATTTTCCACTTCATTAACTCACTGCTAGAAGAACAAAGCCCACTAGCTCCAAGGCTGGCCAAGACCATGCAGTCAGATGAAACACAACATGCACATTGGTTGCTTTCCTCTTGCAAAAAATATTTCAGGGAAGTACAAAAATGTGTTCTGTTGTTAACGCAACAACTAAAATATTGATTATCATCCAGATACCAATTTAGCAGATGTTACTGTTCAAGAAAAGCCAAAATGCTGAGGTCCCATTTTGCCCACTTAAAGGTACAATTTTATTTTTTTTATGTGCAAGTTACTCATATATAAATTAACTTACACATATAACCCACATACGTGTCTGCTAATAGCAGTCAATATTTTCCTTCCTAACCTGAGAGGATAAATAAATCACCTTATTGTATCATGAATTTTCAAAGAGCCACTGGAAGCAATGGACATTTTGTCTTTAGAGTGTGAAAGCAAAGCTGTGCCACAGACAATAGTAATAATGTTAGTAGTTTCCTGCTTTAGACATTCATCAGCATCCAAGGTTTTTAACAAGGAAGTAGAAGTGAAGCTCAGTCACTATTAGAAGGCATTAAGGCAAATACACCAAACAACTGAATCTCCTGCGCAAAGACAAATTCCAAGGATCAAGAGCAAGATAATCTACACCTCCTATGCTGCCAGGGAGAAAAGTGCTAGGACATAAGCCACCCAAGAAGAAAGCACAGTGAAAACATTCCTGTCATGGTAGACTCTCCAGAACTATGAAAATAAACATTTTAATCACCTTCGCCAATCAGCAGATTCATCTTCCACTGTGAGATCTGTCTGTACCATCTCCTGTTTCAGTTCTCCAATTTCTGAGGCAATTGTGTCAATGAGCTGGAAAGGGACAAAAATAGTATGACATCAAGTGAGTGGAAGAGGTGTGGAAAAGAAGCTGGGGCAAGTTTAGTCACCAGAGATTACAAACTGTGTTTTTTTTTGTAAAATCATATCCTATTTGGACTTCCCCTTGCATAGGAACAAGTAAGGGTTGGGGCCATGTATAAAGGTTCTCAGAGGAAGAGTAATTCCTGTTTTATGTCAGTACAAAACCTTCCAGTTTGGATAGCCTTTTAATTTAAATGGATTAACTTTGCAGCCTCTGTGTATTATACAACATCTTACAGGAAGTAAATTGTTTAACTGGTCATAGCATTTACCTTCTCAAAAAAAAAAAAATCAGAAGAATTCCATGTACAAGAGTTTTATTTCAGAAGGGACACTAAGCCAGTATTATGATACCGAAGAGGATGAAAAGCAATGAAGCAAGAATGGAGTGATTGGCTGCTTTTCACATTGGGTTTTGGACTCCACTTGAACACAACAATTCAATTAAAAAAGAATTGCCTTGCAACCCTTCAGCTCAGGTAGAAGACCAACCTAATTCTGGGTATGAGGGCAAAAACTCATTTTAAGGTGGGCAAGATTAGCACTAAGGTTGTATTCAAAGAAATGCAGAATTTGCTAGCCAGACTTCAGGGAAACATTTTGTTGAGCAGAAACCAATCACGAAATTTGCAAAGTCTGCTCTCTTGAAAACTTCTTTGCAGCCAATGCATCAAGTTTGCTTATCATGCCACACCATGACAGCCTATAAACCCTAACAGGGGTCCCTCTCTCCTGCCAGGAGGAAACCCAATGGAAGGTATGCAGTGATTAAGTGATCTCTACCACCACCCCTGCACATCACAGCAAACAAAAACCCTGGCACATGAAGCAAAACCAGCTTTGGAGTCCGAGTCAGAACAGTCTTCACAGCTGCCCTGAAGGTATGAGCCCAAGTCCCACTCAGGGAGGCAACTCAGTACAGCAGCATTTTCAAAGAATTGTGGGCATCATTTTCCTAAACTGTTACACTGGAAGTTTCCCTCCACCTCTGGAATTCACATTCTCCTTTGCTGAGCTGCATTATTCCAATTAATTCAAAAGAAGTTTTAGTCTCTGCTTACAACTGGCCAATTCCAATAAATAAACCTTATGTAAGAATGAATTACTATTACCCACACCCCAAGAGCTTTTTTCTGTCCAAGTCATAGCACCCAGTACTGGAAATCATACAAAGTTTAACATTTTTTAATACAATTTTAGTTAGGGGTTTTGTTTGCCTTTGCCCAGAGAAAAAGGAATTGAAGTTTCTCTTCGAAGGACTGTTCCACCACTCCAGGCCTGATGAGCTTAACATCTCAGCAGACTGGGAGCAGCACAAAAGACACACAAAAGATAACAACCATTAACGAATGTCAACTCCAAATATCACCCCTGGCATGATCTGAGACTCCTGGTCTGTGAAGAGATAGATAAGAGAATGAAGAATGAGAAACTAATTAACATTAAAGGCAAATTAGTTGGGACCAGTGAACATTGAACCAATGAATTTCTCTGGGTTTTGACTGAATGTGAAACATCTAGTAAAGACTTGCGTGATGGAATGATTTTCTTGGCACAACAGGGCAATGTGTGGATGAACTGGTTTCTGTTGCACATTCTGACAAGAACAACATCCTGGCCAGAACAAATTAATGCCTTAATTCTCTAGCACTAAAGATTGTTGTTGGAGAGTTTTTGTTTTTCCCTTAGTTTTGGTGACATCAGCTATATGTACCACTGACACTGCAAAGATGTTCCACCTGCTGATTCTCCCAAACACCCCTGAGTCACTGTAGCCAGATGTGAGCAATGTCTCCCTGACCATTCGAAGGGGCAGCTGAGGAATCCAGGCCAGCCTCCGGGAGATGGGGTGAATTTACACACTGCCAGCAAAGCACCCCTGCGAAGCTGCTTCAGCTGGCGACTCCATGAAAGCTGAGCTGCTACTTCCCATGAATCAGCTCTGCACAAGGAGCTCCTCTTCATGGGCAGCATCACCTCAAGTCTTTGCACTGTAAGACCAACTGTGGCCATAAAGAGCCATCACAGTGGTGTACCAGTTCTCTGACACATCTAGAGAGACTAAGTGTCTCGCAGGCCAACAGTCTGCACAACAAAGGAGCTTTTCAGCACCTCTCCCTGCAAAGCATACAAGGTATGAGCTCTCCACAGAAGCGTCCATGTGTTTTCAGCCACTTCCTCCACGCCTGCCTTGCTGTTTTGCTACCTGGCTGGCAACTGAGTTAACTCTGTTAGCAGGCTTTGACCAGAGCTGTGACAAAACCCACCTCCCTCCCAGAAAACAAAATCTCAGGGAACTACAGCAAAAAACTCTCATCCAAACTGTACTAATAGCGAAGTAACCTTAATGCCTTTGAATTTGTATGCCTGCCTCAAAGAAAACTCTGAAGAAATTATCACTCCTGAGAGGAATTCTTCCATGTTTAGCAACTTTGCTTCTTTTTCTAAAGAGGACTTAAACAAAATAGCACATTTCAAGCAACCTTATGCTCACATTCTATTCTACAGGCTAAATTTCTTGGGTATATTACATAGCCTCCATGACAAATCAGCCTTAGTGTCTGAAAAGTCAATACACTCTAGACAAGGAAACCAGGTCAGTGTGGCATCAACCCCCAAACTGACCTGAGAAGTTCCCCAGGATGGAAGACACACCACAACCCAACCGAGACTAATCATGTACCACCATGTACTCCACCTGAACTAAAACACTGACCTCTAGGAAGAAATCCCTCATTTCTTTCTAGAAAAAAAATCAGTATTTTCTGCAATTTCCAACTAATTTTCCTTAAATTCTCTTTAATGAAAAAAACAGTTGTTCTTCTCTTGTTTTAAGAAAAGAAAGTCTTATGGAGTTGCATCATTTCTGTATCCCTACAATTAACTGACACATATTTTTACAACAGCATTTTTCTATCAAATAACATAAGGTGTACTCATGATTTTATGACAGTATTTCCCAGTATTTAGAATCAATGAAATTTCTGGTGATTATACAGTGCACATGATGCACACGTTACTAGCATCATACAAGATGAGCTGTTAATAACATGTTTCTACAAAACGCCGGAAGGATCCTGGGTATGTACTTTATTAGCTCCAGCCCTGAGGAAACACGCAGCAGCAGAAGGCTCTGCCTTTTTAGTGCAAGGCTAAGAATATCAGAATTCTTCAGAGACTTCTCTATTTGCAGCGTGATACCTCTTTGGCAAGAAATAATGGGAAAACTCACCCCTTTGTTTCAACAGACTTGAAATCAACACAGTAAGAGGCAACTTCCAAAGGAAAATGCAACTGAAGTGGATGTATACATTTGTCAGAGGCCACAGTTAGTGTAAAACAGCATATATGAGCCCAAAGCCTTAAAAAGTAATCAGAAGAAATCTTTCAGGGACTGTTTAGGTCTGTGAAATACATATTACCTTGCTATGCTATAGAAAAAGGAGGTTTATCTGAAAAATGCGTTTGGAAGTTTGACATTTTCTTGGGTGGTAAATTAATCAGTATTTCTTAAAAAACAAAATTAAAACTTGATCTTATATAGCATGATAAAATAGCTATTTTTGTGTGGAATGTTTTTCCTTTGGAATTTATTTCTATTTATAATAAATATACATTCCTTTGGAATTTATTTCTATATTTATATATAAAGCACTGTTCTATAAATTCAAAAGACACTACAGTATAACCACTGTAAACCCAAATAGTAACTATGACTCAGGCAACATGAATTCACATACCAGCCCAGTACAATATTGCCTAACCAAATCTATCTTAAGCATTAAATTGCCAAATACCCATGTACTAACTGTTCACATTCCTAACATCCATGAACAAAATAATGAAATGCAAACATCTTAAACCACAGCATTTCCTTTCATAATGCACCACACTCTGCTTATTGTCAATTGATCCTGAGCACAACAAGACTGAGCTCAACTTTTGGGAGCTGGCAAGGGTGAAACTCTTACATACAGGCCACAAACATGGCACCTCAGCACCCCAGCATTCTCTCACCACAACACATCTATTTTGCCTTGCATTGTTCAGGATGTTGCACAAGCACCAAAAATCAGAGCCAGTGTGTTTACCAGAAGCAACTTTGGTTGGGGCCTCCCAAGGGGCTCCATTCACGTTTGTGAAGCTGCTCTATTGACACTCACTGCCATGCATCAGGGAAAGCACATGCCCAGCACCAGATATAGACACTGCCTTTCCCAGAAGCCCAGTGCAACTACAGCTCTTACTACCCACTTGACTTGAAGGGTTTCCTGTTCCCAAGAAGACAGGTGGCTTTGATTTGATGTTTGTTCCCAGATATTTTTAGAAAAAACTGTGTGACAACTGAATTCCTGCTTTTTGTGCTGAAATGTAAATAAACTTGTACACAGAATTAACAAAACTGCCATAATTCTGAGAATCCGCTTGACTGAAACAGTCAGTCAAGATGACCACTGCAGAATGTTTCCAAGCTCTGAGATTTACAAGAGCTTGAGAGGAAAAGGTAAGATGGGTGCTTCTAATCTGGCAAGGGGACACGGCTGAAGACAGCGAGCTCAGTATCAGACTGGACAAATGAGCCTCAGCACTTACCACTCCCCCTTCCTGCTAGCATCTAATTTTTCATTCTTTCTGGAGACCTGCATCCTCTTTGGCATCACATCTTTTCCTTCCTGTTTTGATAAGCAGAACGCAGCAACCCTCACAGAGGACCCTGTGTGATGAGGTGGCCAAGCGCCAGAGACAAGACCAACTGGGAACACTGCTCCTGGACTTGTGCAAGCCTCTGAATACAATCCAATATTTTGATACACGACTGCAGATTCTGGTTATTTTGCACAGTGAGCTATGAATTCTCAGGGCCACTGACATTGTTCAGTGTCTTATTCATCAAAAACAAAGTTCTACCAGATGCTTGGTTTTGGAACAGAAAATCTTTACTGGTGCTGAAACCTCTGATGCCAGTTCAGTAAACACTGGAACATTTTGATGATGAGGAGGAAAATTCAGTAAAGAGAGCATTTGTCAGAGACATAAATTCAGCCCCTTGCCTTACCACAGATTCTCTCTGTAACCACTGGCAAGCTATTCAGTCCCAGAATTATTCAAGACTATCCCCATTTTTGCCTCATTCTTACTACTTGCTGGCTCTGAGCATTCACCAATTACAAGGTGTAGAGTCCACAGAATTTAGCCTCTAAAACTTCTGCTCTGTCTAAAATAGGGACAATACTATTTTCCTTGTATATTAACAGTCAAAACAATGGCCGTGAAAAAAAACGAAGAGATGGTTAGAAGCTGTAGCAATGAGAACTACTTAAGAACCAGAAAAAAAAGATAAAGTTGGACTTTCCCACTGGTATTTGTCAGCGATTTTTCTGGCAAATGTTGTTGAGAATGGTAAGATACTCCCTTAAGAAGATTTAAATGCCCTGAAAATCTGCATACCAGCATGGTCAAGGTTTCTTAGGCAACTGCAAATGAACAAGCACAACATGAGAGCCATATGCAAGTACAGAGCACAGTCTGCACATGCGGGAGAGCATTTTAAAGAACAGATCAGCAGGGATAAAAGGCCGTATCTTGATTACCAGGTCGCCTAAACACAGACAGACAAGGCAAATTAAAATAATGCAAACTCAAAAAATCTGATGTGCCAAGTATTTTTGCCTGCTCACCAGCTCAGTTGTAGCAAACAAAGGTAACTGTTGTCACAATTCTACTCACATGGAGGAGGGAGGGAAAAAAGGGTGATTTCACTGTACACACACAAGCTACCAGGTACACTGCACACAGGCTGGGCACACTGACTGCCTGCAGCTTCCAATCCCACATTCTGTGCTCAGAACCATGGTCCAACAGTGCAACTTCCCAGGGATAGTGGGAGGTCAGGAAAAGTAGCTTGGAGGCACCTTTTTCCCTGCCAGAATGTTCTTAAGAAAATCTAGGAACTTAGTTTTCTAATTGACAATGTTTCTTGAAATTGCCTGTGCAGACTACATTTCTAATCATTTAGAGTAACTGCAACCCCATAATAATAAACAAAACAGCTGCTCCAGCACCTATTTTCTACGTAAAAATTACACAAGGAGATCCCAAAGGACTGCAGAAAATGACTGGTTGCTTGCTTACAGTCCCATCTGACATCAGGAATCCTTCAGCATGCGTGCAAGAGACAACTTGGAGATATTTCTTGGAACTGAGACAGTTCCTTGCTGTGATTTGAAAAACAGGGCTATTCTCCCTATTTCGCTGTGGAGTACTATCAACAAGGCTGATGTTTGTGCTCCTGAGTTATGAGAGGTAGCTGAAGTGTGTTGCAGAACTGAGGGGTGATACCTATCACTGGATGACCCTGGTAATTGCTGAGCAAGACAAAAGGAAAAATGTCACTGCAGCGCTGATCCTTCATTGGCTAAAGATTGCCCTAAAGGGAAACTTCTGCCCCAGAGGAAGAGAAGGAATGGAAACACCAATACCCCCAAGATGGCAGCATTAGCACCTTTCACTGGAAGAAGCTACAGCAAGTGACGGATATTCTGAGAGATGTGATCACGGTAAGTTAATACAGTGCCCAGAAGCACCTGTAAATTTTGATGGCTACCTAAAGCAAAACCCTGCCCAGCAAGGCAGCCACTGTGACCCTGGCATATACTTAACAGGATTCATTCATCTTTTAAAAACTGCACTGGTAACTCCTACTGCAGCCCGGCTTTTTGGGATGCCAATTGTTCTCAAAATAGGCAAGGAAGTGAAGCCAATTTTCAGTCCAGTAATAGTATTTTCAATCCAGTAATTGTACCACAACTTTAAATGACACAAATCCAGATTATGAAGGCTCCAGTAATTTTATGTCTGTGCATAATAAAGCTTATGTTCTCAGCAAAGAAAGCTATGACCTATTTTACACCAAATATTCTATTCCATGTGCAGAAATAATATACATGAGAAATAATTGGGGGGTAATCTAGCCACAAATCTGCCTGTAAAAATAAATGCTTAAGAAGTACTTCCCATTTTACAGAAAAGGCTTACTATGTATCAGACAGTACTGCAACATTCTGCTGTGCTCATTTCACATAAGTCCACATACTTTATGCTCTGTATAAATATCCCATTTACCTTAAAAAAACTTCCTCTTTTGTCCATACAACGGGTTTTCATTGTCAAAGACGACATCTTCCCTGAGAAGACTCCACTGTATGCCTCGATCTCCTAAAAGCAGACACATATTTATAATGGTTAGTCCAGTCTGTAGGAAATTCCTCTGCAATTCTAAGCCACAGAAACAGTCACAAATCTTCTGCCAAATGCTTTCTGTCAACAACATCATACCATTTATTTTCTACAAGAGTCCCTACCTATCCCTTCAGTCCATTATTTTTCCATAAATTCAAAAAGACTTCAAAAAAACCGTGCTACTCATAGTTCTCTATCTCTCCCTTCTTTTCACAGCTGATCCTGTAGCTGTGACTGGACTTTAATGTGCTCATTAAAAAGGAATGCTAAAACATAATGATTGCTTTCTTTATTTACTTGACCTCAGTCTGCAGTACAAGCAGAACAAAATGTTAGATGTCATTACAATCTACTGTCAAATATTACAGTATTAGCAGGACTTACCAGGCGGGGAAGAAACAGTTTAAAATCACCCACAAGGGAGAAAACACTCTACCACTAAAGTAAAAACCAACAAACAACAACAACAAAAAAGCTCAAACACCCCCCAGAAATGCTCCTTCAGGTTTTAAAAATACAATCGAGTCACATTCAAGTCAGGAATTGAAGATGAAGTTAGAAAGAAGCTCCATTTTCTGCTATCAGGTAAACAGTTCAACACCCGGGACAATACACTAATGCATTCATCACTTGAGGAATATCAAGAGGGGGATCTCCATCTGAAAGTAAAGTAGCAGACTTCCTCTAAAGTCACAACCAATTCACACCAGTAATTTGTGAATCAGCTTCTGAACTAAGCAGGAGTCAGTTCTATGGCTAAAAAGTCCTCCTAGGATTTTTACAGGTGAGCTAGAATTGTATTTAAACAGCCTAACTCTTCTTACTCACATGTTTTCCAACCACACAGCAGTGAGTTATGTTGGAAGTTTCAACTACCAAAAGAGCATTTAATGGAAGTGCAAAACATCATAAAGTAGAGATAGAAACACAGTTTTTGATTTAATACAAGCAGAAATTAAAATAAAAATGGCTGTCAGCAGCAGCAAACACCAAATTTAGTGGTGTGGCTGTGGAGGGACAGAGAATGCTGACAGGTAAAAAGCCAAATTTGACACATACCCCATACCAAACACATGCATGCTTCTGCTTCCCTCTAATGCCTTATGAGAAAGAATAGACACAGGTAAGGAAGATCAAGGTAGAAGGAGGAGCTTAAATGAAAAAAAGGGTTAAATTAAAAACTTTAGCAAGCAAAAGTACATGAGAAAACTGAGAGGTACAAGAAGGAGAAAAGAAACATTTCAGTTTTAACACGTAGCAGAACACTTTAAATAGTTCACCTTGTTTCCAGAGATCCTACCACAAGAGCACTAGAAGAGGTTACATTTTTCCACTTGGATTCTCCTTTAAAAGCAGCCATGCCAGGAAGCTCAGGAACCTGCCTGTTTTCCAGGCAGGGTATGCAGACTTTGAAGGGTGAAAGAAAAATCCTGAATTCTGCATTGTTGTGAAAACCAAACACTAGGGGATGAGCAAGAAAAGACAAAAAACAGTGCTGGGAAAACTTTCTTCCTAAATCAGCTTATTTAAAGGATATGCTCCTGGTGAAGCTCTGAAGAATTGCGTGGTAGATGTAGTAAATAAATTCGTGTATCAAAATATTGTATGTTATAACCTTGGAATTGTCATGTAAGTTCTGATTCCCAAAAACTGCAAAAGGCGTCTCCGAATACCGAGGCCTATTTTGCAACTGTGAAATAGCAGGGCGAAACCATCATTTGCAACAGAAAGGACAAGGCTGAGCAGGAGATGGCTCATCCATCAAGGGTGGACTCCCCACTTCACGGTCGATCAGCGCCTCATATCAATCTAGGTGGAGGAAACCCAGAGACTGAACAGATCACCATCCCAATGCCCAGTTCCAGGAACCCCTTTCAGACCCTGCACACTGCCAGGAAAATCTTTCAAAACCAAACCACGAAAGAAACACATGAATATGCAGACTGGACAAGGACACACAACGGACTTGCCTCTGGGCAGAAAAACTGCATAAATTCTGGACTCCGAAAATCAGCATCTGTGGACGAGGTGGAACAGCACCGTTGTGGCTGCTCCTCTGGTCACCCAGCATTCGATCGATGTTGCATGCTTTGACTGTGGCTGACTCAGATTGATTTGGAAATGGCAAAATAAAATCCTTAATATCAAATTGACTGAAAATCATTTACAACAATTGTGAACTGTGTTTCTTTACCTAGAGGTGTGCCTAAATAACGTGACAGCACTAATCTCATAAGAGATGATGTTCAATGAAGTGAGTGCTTTTGCAGGTGTTATGAAATGAGTTAAGCTCTATCTCCTCATTTGCCACATACACAAGGGTACAGAGCAGCTGTTCTCCTCTGGGGAGCCTAAGAAATTGTATTTTTTTAACAAAAGTCTTCTTTAGACCAATTCTGGGAAGAAAATTTGCACTTAAGGGTGTTAAGGCTGAGGGAGACCCAAGAAACCCAAAAAAGTATTAGAGTAAAACCTCAATTTTCCAAGTTGATCCTATTCCCTTAATGACAACATCAAATTAAAAAACTCAGAGATTTAAAGGAATTACATTAGAGGGTTATGAACAAGATCCTGCAGCTGTCTGTTCATCTCTAGTCTCAGTCATTAATCACTCTATATGCAAATAACAGCCCCTTCATAGGAAACCTCACGGGTTAAATTTTTTCTTTTTCTATTTAACCACAAGGATGTCTGCATGCAATCCCATTACCAAAATAACACCATGCTGGGATTTTTACATTCTCCACTCAAACATACACAGGAAGGAAAACACACAAATACACAGTTTTTTCCCTACAAAGAGTGGTATGACTCCAATCAGAAGAAAGTCTCAAACAAAACCACTGCTTATTTCACTTGTAAGAGGTTCTGGAGTGCTAAACTTCTTCATAACTTCTACTACTGTCACTATTTATGCAACATTACTGCTATCTGTAGGACCTTAACTCTGAGCCTGAGCTGGGCTCTCCTCAGCTCCACACAGCCAGTGAATCAATCCCCTCCACCTTTCATGGTTACAATGTAATTTCAAACTAATTTAGGGTAACTTAAATAACGTTTTATGTTTGAGTGAGTTTTAGTATTTCTGACTAAAATCAGCACAATGGGAAACACTGCTGGGCTTTTTTGTGTTTGTTGGGAAGGGTTCTTCTGGCGCAGATACATCTTTTTCACCATCCTACACAAGACACTAGGGCTTGCTGGTAAAATGGATGGCCAGGCTGGGTCCAACACCCCAGTAAACATGGGGACAGGCTCCTACCTCGGATCTGAGAGGTACCTCCACATCATGCAGAAACAACTGCAGAAAAACAAACCTACTGTCAGCAGGTTTCATTTCTCTACACAGCTGTGCACATCCAATGCTTACAGGCTAGAAAACCACTGCTCTGACGCTGTCCTTCTTGAGTTTGGCCCGTATGAGGCTGTCAGAAACAAAAAAATCTCACTCCTAAGATGGGGAAGCTAGGTGGAGAAAGCAAAGCATGTCATCTCCTGTACCTACTGGAGAGAAGCCTTGTCGCCTCCTCCTGTGTTTCAGGAACTGAGGCAGAGAGCCCAGACAGATTCACCCAGACACTGCTCAGGTGCTGCCTGCTCAGAAACCCACCTGGAAATGTCACCAGGCTGGAGGAGCCAGTTCACTGTGTGATTCATGCGGCTTTCTGCCTGGGCCATCTGGAGGAAAGCCTCCACTGTGTCCCAGTGCTTTCCCCCAGCTCTCCGTGGGCAGCAGGTGCCAGACAGTTCCTACCCACAGCACTGCCTTCCTGCAGCTCCCAACATCCAGGACAGAGCTCTTGTGTGTGACCGGCAAGACAGGACAGGGAGAAGGCATGATCTGTCTGCTTGACAAATTTCTCTCAAGTCCAATGCTACTGCATGGATGCTCATGTCCATGCAAGCTGTATGTTTCAAAAAAACAGGTGCCTTTCATCTTTCTTCCATTCCTTTCTTCTGCTGGTTTTCATTCACACAGGAATGCCAGAGCACCTTTCACATGCTTGTATGCAACCTGACTTCTGACTAATCATCAAAACAGCTTCTACTTTACTCCCTCTGCTGCAATTTTATTTGAATTTTTTTGTATGTTCTTATACCTAACTATATTAGAGCCAATGACCACCTCACTGATTTTTTCAGGATCCTTCCCTTTAATCCTCTCATTCCAATCCCACTTTTACAAAGCAAAGCATCCCATTTTCTTTAACTGAAAGTCCTAGCAAAGATGCAACAGTCTGTCTGTCTGCCTCCCCTGAGCTCAGCCACAGCAATCTGAGGAACGTATGAAGTCCCTGCCCACAACCCTCCTTACCCCACCTCTGATCGGTTTCCTAAAGAATCAAGGGTATCCAACTGCACCAGCTCCCTGTTCTTTAGTTTCTAACTAGGACTTTTGATCTTTTGGCCAATCTAACAAGACCTGACTGAGGAAAGACTTTAACACAGACAAAAAGGTGGCAGGAAGAGACTCCATGTATGCTACCACTGAAGGAAGAGATCTGCAGCTTTCCTTTTGCTGGCTGACCCACAGAATTATCACCTTTTTTCCTGTATTTTAAATGTAAATTACTCCACTTGTTATAACTGCATATTATAAAGTTGGCTTTTTGCAAATATTAAAATGAATACTATATGTATAATTGTGCTGCATTATGTTTTATTAATAGAGTTTAGAAAGGTGATGAATATATTTTCTAATTGTAACATAGTAAAAAGACTAGTTTTTTTCTCTTTGTAATATCTATACTGAACAAACCAGAAGAACACAGACAGAGAAGATCCTTCTACATTCCTGAAATTGATAAGATCGAGACACCGGTGAAACAAAGGGTACAAGAGAGAGAGTTCATTGATCTTCTGGTATCAGAAAAACTACGAGGTGCCAACTAGGACTTTTAACTAATAAAATGCTAATTTAGTACAATGGGGCAAGTTTCGAAGGAAGAGGGGCCAAAAACCAAAAGGACATCTGGACTCAAGAGAATGTTTGAATCATGCATTAGGGTCTACTGAATATGTAACACAGCGATCCTTAAAAACAGAAATCTGAAAGGGTGAAGGTGTGCTGCTGGCTGGCTTTATGCCAGGCACCCTCGGCCGAGAAGCTTTGTTTTTCTGTCTCCCAAATTGTCTATTTTTTATTTTATTATTAAACTTATAAATTTTTCTAAGAGAGTGGAACTCGTTTTTCACACCACTGAAGAAACTCAGTCTGCCATCTTTCATTCTCCACCTGTAAAGGCCATGCAATCACTGAGCACAGACTCACAGAAACTACCTCAGGCAAATTAAGAAAGGGTTTTACTCTTCTGCAGCCAAGAAAACACATGAGAAAATATCAGTCCAGACCTTAAATATGAGCTGGCAAATGTCAGCTGGTGTCGGAGGCTAATGCTGATTGCTGCCTGTCAGTGCATATCCTTGGCCAGCTGTGGGGTACAGCTGGAATGCAATCCCTACTGCCCCATAACAGAAAAGCACGGAAGCTAGGTAGAGGTTACTACAGATGTACTTGTAAAACCTATGGTGAATTAGCATCATATTACAACCAATTTTTACAGCAATTTATAAATACATACTATTAAAACAACTAAAATCAATTTGTTGAACCCATTTTCTGGTGGGTTAAAGCGGAAACCAGAAACAAGAAGGATAAATACATTTTACTTAATTTTAAAAAGTAAAAAAAAACCACCCTGCTCAAATGCAGCTCTACACTTGATAATATGCCAAGAGATATACACAGTACTTCATATTTTCAGTGAATGTAATCATCTTCATACAGTTCATTTTCCTGTTCCCCTAGCGCATTTGCCAGTCTCTGGGAGCTGTGTTCATCTCTAACCTAAAAAGCTCTGGTTCGTCCAGTTACTCTGACCTTATCTGAATCTTGGCAAAATTAAACTTTTCCTTTTGAAAGTATTTCCTCTGAGAAGCTGACTGTAAACCTCCTTCCAGGAACACAGATACAACTGAGCACAGTATCACTCTGAAAATCTATGAAACAAGACCTTCAGTCTGCAAACTATCACTGGTGCCAAGATCTGGCAGACCTCTCAACTCAAATGTTGCATTGTGTTAACACAGCTGTATCCACAAGCAAAATGCGAGGGGATTATAAAAAAAGAAATTCTAATTTCCATCATTCTTCTGGCTGCAGAAAGGGTTTACAGTCTTTAATTCAAGTAATGCAAGGGCACATTACTTGCAGAAAACGAGATTAAAGCAAAAATGGCAAGTCACTCTTTACACACTGGTGCATTTTTGTATTTTGCCATTTTACTTAAAGAGTTTAAAAAACCTTGAAAATAACAAAAATTCCTTTACCCTCCTTTTTCTTCAAGCACACTTTATACTTTAAATCTTTGCTACCTGAACATAATGTGTTTGCGTGAGCTGCTACTCTGAAGAAAGTCACCAGTATGATGTCAGTGAGTATTTCTCAGTCAGTATTTCGGTCCTCATGTAAAAAAGATCTTACATTCCCTACACATGTAGGCAGATGAGCCATGAGCGACTGTTTGCAATTCTTTTCAGGAAACAATACTGTCCTCATAAACTGCAAAGGAAACATAAATATGCAGATCTCCGAACTTTTCAAAGGCAATGAGGGGGTCACAGGTAAACTGTATCAATGCTGCTTATCTCGCTTAACATAACAATGCTGTTAAATCACAGCCAGCTCTCCAAGGAGGACTCCACCTCACCATGCATTAAGTCACTACGTACCAGCCAGTTTTTAAGCAACCGTCACCCAGACAGATCGATTTTCAGGGGCTATGATCCAGTCTATGCATCAGTCATGGCATAATTACCAGAGTCAGCCTGAAGTGGGAACATCACTGCCAGACTTAGCCACTGATCTTTCTACATCCAGTTTCAGCCAGTCATCACTCCTGCCTCAACCAATTTTTTGCCTGCAGGCTTATTTTTTCCTCTTGATTCCAGATCCTATTTGCTGGCAGTCTCTTACGAGACTAAAGGATAAAGAGGAGTTATTACTTTGAACTTGTTTTTGCACAGCACTCTCATGAGCGGTTCTAAGTCCCATCATATTTTGGGCAGATCCACTGTCTCACAGCTGTCTACCCACTTCTTTTACCTACAAAGCCATAAATTCAGAAATGAAAGCATCTGAAAATCCCATCTGAAAAGGGCACAAGAATCGGCCTGTCTGCTCTCACAAACGTGAGCAGACATGGCATCACTCTTTCCAGCAGGAGCATATAGTTAAGCAAATATTGAATGCCTCAGAAAAGCCAATCCTTAAGCTTTGCAGATCATGGCACGCTACCAGAGATTTCTGTTTGCTGCTAGCACTGTCTCTCTGTACCCCTTCCCAAGTTTCTTCTTCCTCTCTTCCACTAAACAACCTCTTCCTGCTTGCTTCCATGGCATACTTTCCACACTACTGAAAAGGAATAAAACCCCAACTCATTTCCTCTGGCACACATTTAGTTATGGAGGATACTACCAAATCTCTTATAAGAGAATGATTGTTTGTTGATACATTCATGTCTTGTTTTGCCTCTGGAAATGTCAGAGAAATACATTTAGGAAGATATTGACTTTGATTTGGATAACCTTCCAGAAGGTTTCTATTCTTCTAAAGTTCCCTGGCCTAGACACCTCTCAAAAACTAGCATTTCTTCAGTCATTTCTGTAATTTCCACTTACTATTCCTGCCAAAAACACTGAATAATAAAAATAAAAACATTCGCAATTGTTTTCAAATGTCTTTAAAAAGTTTAACATAAAGCTGCACTTTCTGGAAGAAGCAACAAAAAGTAATTGCTTGAATATTAACTTCATGGTCTAGAAAAACCTCCAGAATTCATAGTGACACTTTAATGCAAAGGGACATGGGGTTCAGCATCTGCATCTAGATGGGCATGCACAAGACAACCACCTGCTTGGCTTGACCATGGCTTATTTTAGGCACCTGGGAAAAGCATCTCTCCCCTCTACCATGAAAGCCAGAGCAGGATGAGGGCTTCAGTGCTCAATTCTTAGCTCTTACCTCCTGGTCCAACAGAGGAATCAAAATAAAGCTCTGTCCACTCCACAGCCAGACGCGACAATCCTCCACGCAGCAAGGGGGAAAAGAGAGCTGACTTGTGATGGTTCAGAGAGCCTGAACACTTCTATCTATTCACATATTTCCATGATCACAGAATTGCAGAATGGCTTGGATTGGAGATCTAAAAGGGTCTCATTCCAGCCCCCTGCCATGGGCAGGGACACTTTCTACTATTCCAGGCTGCACTAAGCTCTGTCCAGCCTGGCCTTGGACATTTCCAGGGATGGGGCAGCAACAGCTTCTTTGGGCACCCTGTACCAGGGTCTCATCACCCTCACAGGGAAGAATTTCTTCCTAATACCCAATCTAACCTAAACCTAGTCTTTGTCATTTTGAAGTCACTCTCCCTTGTCCCGCTTAAAACATTTCTCCCATGTGGCAGAGTATTATGTACATCAAAGCTTGTGCTCATTTTGCTCAGTGCTTCCAGAAAAGCTTCAGCTGATTTCCAATAAGAGCAATTCTCTTTTCAAAGCTAGGGAAACACAAATTCTTTTGATAAATTCTTTTTCATATAATTCATTGAAAAGGATTGCATTTGTTTACCCAAAGCAACACACAAATGGGGAAAAAGGCACATAGATCTAAAAGTTGTTTGGCCTTAAAAGTAAATGAGAGACACAGATTGTGAGACAGGAAAGTGCCCTTAAAAGAACTACAAAAGCTGTGATTTTTTTAAACCCCAAATATCTTTTAGGCTCTTTACTACTAAAAAAGTAAGAAAAGAAAATGTTAAATAGTTTGCACATCATGAACAATGACAAAATATAGCTTCTTTTAATTCTAATGCAATAGCATTTTTTAGTTGTGTTTGTTGCATCACCAATATGCTTAATAGGTATCTCCTAGTAAGAAAACAACTCCTTATAATAGCAAGCAACAGTTTCATTATTCCCTATGAAACGTTTTGCAAAGTAAACTGCTGTTCAGGAGGCAGCCAATGCCAAAGAAACTACATCCTGCATTTCATAGAATCAAGATTTCCACTGATGGCCATAATTAGTGGAATGAGTGCAGCACAGCCCACTAAATGGTGTGCAAGAAGAATCTGTAAGATCAGGAGCCCCTTAGGCTGTTACTCCAAGCTCAATTTAAAAGCTGGTGCCGTGCATCTCCGCTTCAGCACAGGCTGAGGCATCAGGGCAATGATTAATCAGGGAACAAACACCCCTCTCTTTATTCTGATGTTGTGTTTATGCTCATCTTCCTCCTGACACATTCTAAAGATAGTATGTGAATTGTACCACAAATCTAATGGTTTAGCTAGTAACTAAGGAACTAGATCATCAGAAATGCACTACACTGCTTGGCACCTTGTTTTTTTTGATAGCTCCCAGTGACAGCAGCTGCTCATTTCTAGTACACAGGCTGCTCTTCCTCTGAGCCGAATAAACTAAGTTAAATATAGAGTACTTTATTTCAGCCAAGTCTGATGGTAAAGGCTAATATTTGAATTTCCTAATCAAAACTGTTAAGATGTAATCACCTGGGCCACTTCTCAGTTTAGCCCTTAGCATTAGTTAGGAATAATTTCAACCTTTCTTCTTTATTCACACTTTTAGCATATTACATGAAATAGTAATTTTGTGGACCACAAAAACTCAGGCTTTGTACCTTTTTCTTTCTTTTCTTAAATTCTGTTATTAAAGTTTTCTTTATACCCTTTAAAGTTTTGAGCCTGTTTTACTCTTCTCCTAATCCTATCTCACAACAGAAAAAGAATAAATAATTCTAGTAGGTGCATTAGTATTTAGCCAACATAGACCCACTACATTAATGTGTACATTAGCCGAGAAATCTCAAATTAGCAAACCTGAAACCACTATACTCTATGTTCACAGGTATCAAGGAGACAAATCTAAACAGTGTGGCATCATGTTTAAAAGAGAAAGATGTTTTGGGATTTGAGGAAGCATATGTGCCCTCTTTGGCCTATGCACAGTCCAGAAGTACCAGCAGTTAATGCACTCTCATGACTTAAGAAATGGGCCTGACACTTGGTGAGAACTTTGATGTGCAATTAGTTTTCATTCCCCATGACAACTGAGAACAGTACTGCCCTATGTCAGAGGGTTTTCTCAAGGAGTGAACCACTCAGCAGTGACAATTCCAGACACCGCATTGATGGGGGTGAGAGGAATGACAGACTTGTCTTTACAAACAAGCAGTGGGGTCTGCTGGTAGATAAAACTAGCACTGAGAGATAAAATAAACAATGGGAAGGATTCCACTGACTGATGAATGGAAAAGAAGATATTTGCCTTTAGAAACAAATTATAGGTTTGCTGATAAATGAAACTGGATATTGAAAGATGAAAGAAACAATGGGGGAAACACATAAATTTCATTAGAATTAAAAATTAAAAGGGAGGGTAATACATTAAAGTGGAATTTTAGGTACTAGGCACTCCAGGAAGTCTGTAACTCTCAAGTATCTCAGTCAATGGGGAAAGAGAGAGGGAAAGGCGGCCGGGGAATTAGAAGTAGGAGGCTTCGTCCTCCCAAATTTAGGAGACCCCAGGGGAAATGCCCCATGGCCTCTCCCTTTATTCAAATAAAGTAAAAGGAGTCCTCTATCTGCTTTTTGGACATAAAGTTCTGGCGTTTGTAGATTAATTTTCCTAACAGGGGCAACCCACAGGAACCTCTCATTAGCACCAGGACATGTGCAGAGGAAAGAAAGGTGTGACCAGAGGAGGGGGACAAGGTCCTGAGCTCCTGATCAGCCTGGAGGGAGGGCTGGACTAGCTGAACTCTGCAAGTCCCTTCCAACCTCTGGTTTTTGCAAAGACAGGAAGGGGAGGGAACGGAGAAGTGTGTGTTTGGGAGTCTGGGTATTATCTTTGGTGGGGTTTTGGCTTTTTTTGTTTGGTTCTTTTGCAATACCAAGACATCAGAGGAAAAGCATGAATTTTTCTTACTCAGTTTCACAGGGGCAGGAGCCCTCCACCACCCCAAAATCCACTTTTACCTTTCATCACACAGGAATTGCTAAATTTCCATAACCCAAAAGGAAGCACTAAGTAAAAAAACGTAATATCAGCTTAAATAATTAATAAATAAGACTTTTAACTTTGTATTATTACCAAATGACATACACCTGAGCACACACACAAACACAAACTGGGTGAAAAAACATCTAAACTTGGAGCAAACAAATTAATCTACTGTTGGAGCTACATATCAACAGGAGGAATAAAAATCTGGATATATGTTTTTTACAGGGTCAATTTGACTAAACAAACCACAACTATTATTTATCTACCACTGGAAAACATAATACCCCGGACAGCGCACCTAGTAAGTGATATACAAAAATTTATCTAAGTTTAAACAAATGGGGAAAAATTGCAGCAATTGAACCTGATTTTTTGCCTCCTAAAGCATGTACACTTTGTGTTGTGAGTCAAGCTAGCGTGAAACCACTGAAATTCTTGGACTTTGAAAGGATCCATTTTCAAGCTGCCCATTTAAGAATGCAGAGCATACCACATCCTGAACCACACCAGATCAGCACCAAGTGACTAACCTGAAGGCACTCCAGCTGCAGGGGTGGATTTGCTTTCTGTTCAATAACAATTTTATTTGCATGTCATTACTTACATTTGCACTAGTGCTTTCTGACCAAGAGGTTAATGCAATCCAGAAGACCGTATGAGGAAGATCACATGCCAGTTTTTGTGGTCGCGCTGTTTATTTTAAACACCTGGACATCAGACATAATGGATAGTTTGCTTCTTTATTCACTCAGCACTCGCTACTACTTTTTGAAGAATGGTGTCGATTGCTTTAAGAAGCACTTTTTATAGTACACTTCCAATATGGTTCCCCCACCCTTGAGGGTGCACGAACAGGAAACCATGAGGCTGAGTACCAAGCAGAAGATTTATTTCTTAATTAACAAAACAAAATATTTTCACTGGAAAAACTTTAAAAGATGTCTTGACCTATTTGTTTTGGTTTAAGCACAGAAGAGACTCGAAGAAAATTTTGCATTAATTAAACCAAGGTCACTGCTCTCCACATAAGGATGATCCATGTAATATACTTCTGCCGATACCAGAGTTCTCACTGCCCTAACCTAGCTTGGATCCACTGGCAACGAACAGATAAGCTGCTCACAAAGCTTGCATCATTGCTTGTCTTGGCTGTGGAGACAGGCTTTGGAACCGGGTTAGCCCCACTAGGGACTTGGCACCTTCTGCACCAGCACAGCACTGCTAACCTGTATTACGTAGAGGGACTGCCACCATCAGGCTCAGAATGTTCTGGAACCACACTCAGGCTCTACAGACTGGAAAAAGCAGACTGAGCCACGAATGTGTGCCAGCTCACTCCTGCAAAAGTGTGCCAACACAGCAAGCAGGATACACCCAAAGCACACGTTTTCACTGTCCTTCCTGTCAGCTGTGCCATATACACATCATTAGGAGATAGAATGTCTAGACAAAATGGCTACACTTATTCTGTGTTACTAGGAGGTTAAAAACCAAAATAAAACCACAAATCAAATCCTGCAGAGAAAATCTCTATTTGCACAGTCTATTTCTTGCCTGTTAGAGGATCTGGTTGGGGGCAGAGGGGAGGCATGAATAGGGCAATATAACAGTTCTTCAGAACCAAGTCTGCAGACAGCAAAACACATGGTATTGCCCCTACCTGACCTATCTGGAAAAATCAGGAGGTCATTTTAAATTATCAAAATAATTTCAGACATTTGTACATTCCTCATAATGATCTGGTCTGTAAAACTGGTTATAAAGAGTGATTGTTCTAAAAAATCCATGCACAACTTTGGCCAACTATGCTCTGAAATATTAAGTCTTCTTTTTTTTTCATACAACTACTGAACTACTGCTTATCTGCAGAACTGGGAAGTTGGAGGGATTCACCTTGGATATGTTTTCTTTTTGAGGGACAATGGAGTTCCAAATATTCAAATATTTAGAATCTATTCTAAATAAATCTATTCTAATCTAGTCTTAAATGTTTCTCTTCCATCCTATTTCCTCATGGAAAAAAAAAATAGTGAAAACAAGGTTATGACACACAGCAATGAAACCCAGGAAATTCAAAACTGATGGCTGTTAAAATATCTGTCTCAAGTTAATTCCACTCCTCTTCCTGTTTTCTATATATGCACCATGGGACTGGCAATGTCAGCTTCAACCAAACTTTTTGGCTCAGGTCCCAACCTGTGTAACTTTGAAGTCACGTAAGCACAGGTCACCCTTCCTGTCCTCATGGTGCTCTTCTTGATCCTCCTTCTGAGGAGAACTGATCCCTCAGACTTCTCCATCTGATAACCCCATCACCTTCTGTCACAGCTGACTTGTAAATTATCAGCAGTGAAAAGGTTACTGCAGCTTTCCCAATCCTCTCCCCTTTTCCCATCACTAGCACCATCCTCTTATTCCGCTGATCCTGAGCAGCCCAAACTCCCCTACCACAACCCCTACACCCAGCTTGCCTTCACTCTTGCAGCTGAACCCCTGGGGATGAAGCCTCATGACTTTGCTAGCTTCCTTCCCTGAACCTCTAAGGCTTCCATCTAACCCAATCCTCCTGCTTTTCAGTTTTCACTGTTTTCTACTTCGTACTAAAGCTCCTCTCTTTTTCTACCCCTTTTTCCCAAGCCACCTGCATAAGGACCCCAGACAGGCAGGATTTCATATTCACATAATCATAGAACAGTCTAGGTTGGAAGGGGCCCTAAAGGTCATTTAGTTTCAACCCACAGGCAGGGACATCTTCCACTATCAGGTGGACACCGTGTATGTTTCACAACACCTTCACTTTGTGCAGGTTTGAGCAGCCTTCTCATCCCTTCCCCTTCTTCCATCACCCTTGTATTTAAGGTGGACCAAGATCATCACACCCTAGTAACTCCCCATCTGCTTCTTTTCTCCAATCCCTCAAAAGGCCAGGACACATACAGCACACAGATAAAGAGGGAGGAATTGATGTCACAGCACCAGCTGGCTCTAACAGTAAGGAGAACAGCTTAATGCCTCCCCCCGGCTGTCTTCTTCCCGACTAGGAGGAATTAAGGTCCTCCCTAGGTTTTGGGATGAGTACTTTCCCCTCTAGCTTCTTTTTGATCCTCCAGTTGAATAGGTGATATCATCAAAACCAAAGTTTCGTTCCTTAGCAGTATCAGTAGTCACATCAAGACGCATTTGATTAGAACTAAAAAGTTTCTCCTTACTCGCTGGATTAATGAGTTAACAGAAACTCTAGCAGGGGAACTCCTGAAGAAAGAAGCGTGGGTGTTTAGTTCTTCTCTGTTAGTTTGCTTGTGTAAACAATTTGTTTTCCCTCTCTTGGGACACTCTTTTGAAATAGGCTTTTTAGAAGGCAATAAACCTCATTTGTTGATATGGTGAAACTGGGTCTAAGTACTGCCAAAAGCAGAGCATTCCAAACACATCGATGACTCCACATATTTACTGTACTGGGGGTTTACGTTTTGCACATAGGTCAGACAGAGTCTAGTCTGTTGGTGTCACTTTTTTTCTTTTGAATCTGAACCAAATGCAACCAAACCCAGTAAGTAAGGTAGCAGTCAGGTGATGGACTGTTTCCTAGGTTTAATTCTTGCTGACACACTGGTACCAAAAGATTTCCTTGACTGCCGGCAACATTGGCAATCACTGTGTATGGGGAGGTCGGACTAAGCGTAACGAGATACACTTTACTTAGCCCTTTTAAAAATGAAAAATTAAATTGTTTAACAGCTAGTAAATTCCATCACTCTCGTTCTGCAGATAATAAAGAAGAAGCTGTCAACAGGTGAAAAGACTTATTAGGTTACACAGCACAGTTTCAAGACTTAACACAGCATTAGTTTATTGCTTCTACATCTGGTACCAGTTAATTTTATATAGCTTCTTTGTATAAATTCAATGACATGGGAAAAAACCCTTCCAGGTGTATCAACCACTCTTAAAATAAACACCAACAAGTCCATCTCTGTTTTTGTACCTCAGCTATGACGTATCCCACGAATACAAGGAAAGAATTCCATAAAATGCTGAAAGAGTCACCCTGCAGGCATCATACACAAACAATTTTGCCAAAACTTTACATGAGCTACTCTTCTTCAGAGTTTGTACGTTCAGACTAAAAAGATGTGTACTATAGATGTCAGAGACCATGTATACAACCGGTAACTGACAAGACATGATGTCTGGACCACTCCATAGTTTCCAGAGTTAAACACGATCTGTTGGCAAGAAAATGCATCAACCGGGAAAAGCATGAACAGAGAAAAACTGATTCATAGCTAAAACTAGATATATAGAGTATAAACGCTTTGCTGGATGGAAAGCTTACTGGCAAAAGAGCTGAATCTAAAATCTACCTTTCTTAATTTTTTTGTCTTTCTAATGAACCAGATTTCAGTAAAACGTTCCAAAGGAAGGTTTCCACTAGCAAAATAAGTCTGTCTTGCCATTCGGTTGGGCCCAAGGGGGGCCAACACTGGGTGAATGCCTGCAACCAGCATTACAATCCGATCCCACGCAGCAAAGGAAGTATCCCCACAGACAGAACTGTGCAGGGAACACAACATCCACCTGCATCTGCATCCTCCTCCCACTCACTTTCACCTGCACGTGGGAACTAGAAGGCCCAAAAACAGAAACCCCGAGTCTTCCCATCATGACTGGTGCATTGCCTCCTAGCAGCAGGTTTAATCAAATTGATAAACACAGGCCTTTGTGAAGGAAAAGGTGGTATGAAACAACGTCTTGATAATCAAGACTACTTTCTCCAATTCACTGTTTCCAAGTTAGGGTCTCAATCCAGCAATCCTCAATTAAACATACTACCCAGCTAACTCCAAGGCCCAAGACTGCCTTAGTTTTACATTCTGTACTCCGGTGATGCAGGCAAAAAGCCTGCCAGGAACATTATTGAGATTATGTGAACTAACATTCTTCTAATCACGATAAGAATACTGATAGTAACTACTGAAAAACGGTTCTGTATGTTCCCACTGTATGTTCTTAAAACACATAAAACAATGAAAAGCAACAAAGAGACCATGAGTGTAACTGTCACAGTATTATGCACTCCTTGCCCTGAAATAAACCTGAATTGAATTTAGACATAGCTCTCAGGGTGCCATACTAAAAAGGAGAAAAAAAGCAGCTGCCTCCTCCCACTCACTGTGGAGCAGTGAAAGCCATGGTTCTCTGCGACATGGGAAACAGAAAGCCACCAGCAGCCTGGGAAGGCACCCAATGTGTCTGCCAAGAGAGTATACCACTCCAGCAAGGATCAAATCCCACAGGATCCAGCTAAAACATTTCTCTGGCTTCCAGAACTGCTGTAAACCACATGGAAATACACCATAGCTATCACAGTGTATCACCATAAGTGATAGCTAACATATGCCCAGGCATTCACGAAATGCCAAGGGATGAAAAAATATTTTTCATATAAACATCAAAAAATGAACCCGCACTATAACAAACCAAATATTTACTTTGACAGATCATATCTTCTAGCAAAAATATTGCAATAATGTTAAACATTTAAAGAGACATACTGCAAAACAGATGCTGAAAATATCTTTGTAGGGCTTCCTGCCAAAGTGGAAGAGCTGTGCATCTACCAGTGTAACAAACATGAACCAAGAATTTTTATGGAACCACTAAACAGAAACTTTGAACTATCCAAACGAAAGATGGCTGCTTGCTTGATAGTGAACTCATTTTTTTTCTGCTAAAAATTCCAAGCACTACAGTTTGCAGAGGATATACTATATAAATGAAGAACACCAACACAAGTTAGAACTGAGCCTTTCTACTTAACTCCTCAAAGATCATTTCCTAAAGTTCCAGTTACTTAAAAGCAGTTTACAAAGACTTTAGCAGTAATTCCCAGCTCTAACACACATGCAGAGAAACACTTCAGGATGAGTTTTACTGCACTATTTAAGTCAATCAAGTTCAAGTTACCAGCACATATTCTACTTCCACCTCCCAAAACTGAATTCTCATGAACTTCCAAAACAATCACCATTTGAACAGCTGTATCTAGACAGATCTAGGAAAACCAAAGTAAAAATTAAGGGATATGCTGTGGCACAGGTGCATACACAACTTAAATAACCTAGAGCACCCTAAAGGTTCCCAGTCATGCATCCAGACAGTTGCAGCCCTTAGCAAACACACCACAAGAATCCTGCTTCCTTCTTCCAAGCTATTCAGTGTGTCCAAAGTCTGATTTTTATTCTTGCATTAAGTACCAAGAACTCTATGAGTAAATGATTCCTTTTTAAATGCTCAGCTGTAGCTAAAATAGCTTATTACAACATTTACTGAGGGTTGATATTTCATAGTTGCCAATATCTAACTGCTTTCCTAAGAAATTACAGTCTCAACAAGTCATGCAGCATAAAGCAAGCCAAGGCCCCAGCTGGCACAAGGATGCATATTTATTTTTGTGAAGGTTATGGTTTTGGTTTGTGGCTGCATTAAAAAAAAAAAAAAAGTTAAAAAATCAACTTCTTTGCAAAAGACAGTGAGCAGTTTCCCACACAAGCAGATTTAAAACTGGCAGCAGGCATCCACAGCCCTCAGTACAGGTCTTTTTTGATTCCTGAGTTAAAATTATCACAAGGCTCACTTACAGAACCAGCACAAAGCTGGAGTATATTGGCAGCACCTTGCGACACTGCCTCAGACACACAGGTTGGGATGGAACACAACAGCTGTGAATTCAGTCCACTGCTCCACACAGGAGAGACCCGCCCCCCCATGCCACAGCATCTGGCTTTTGCATTGAGGACCTGACCAGGCACCTGCAGGGCAGCAAGATAAAAGAGGGTACTTGTAAACAGCATTTCTCCAGGCACTGGCTCCCTGTGTTGCTCTGACCACTCACTCAGATCCACCTTTTGCCATCCCCCATGTGCCCCACGGCTCCAAGTCCTCACCTGAATATGGGAGCTGAGTCACTGTTCCCCTCGCTTTCCACATGTTCGCTCTCAAACACATTTAAAGATATGTCTTGGCATGTGCTCAAAAATCGTCGTCCATTAGGAGAAAATATTAAGCATAGGATTTAGAGGAGGACAAGGCTACAGATGCACAGTCAAGCCAAGAAGGGAGTGTCAGCATATAAAAATACACATCTGCATGAAATCACAGCACATCAGCAATACACATCATGCATGAAAACAAAACCAGTAAGGTTTTGGGGTATTTTCATGTTGCAAGTATGTATGTTTCACCAAAGTCAGCACTGAGGAGCCCTAGAGTTAATTCCTGGAAAGCACAGATTTGTATTTAGCAAATATAAAGAAGAAGCCAAAAGCATTGTTTTTGATACAAAAAAAAAAAGTGTAAAAGAACCATTTAAAAGTCAAAAAAGTATCTGGCTATTGTGGTTTTTTCTTTTCCCATACAAGCCACTTGAGAGACCTTGTTCAGAGCACTGTATTTAGTTCTGGGCATCTGGCCAGATGACATTCACATTCTGGAGCCGGTGGAGTGAGGAAAAAGAATAGTTTTGAGGTTTTTTTGAGAAAAGTCCCTCAGAAAAGAGTTGTGTCTGTCTCTAAGCATGTATACATGAGGTTGGGGAGGTGACTTATTATCTCTTACCAGAGTCCATCTGTAGTGCTCTGGCAGTTGTAAAGGAGCAATAGCAATTTGCCGCAAAAGATTCATCCTTTAGTTTCTGAATACCATACAAAACAATACAGTACTTTCAGACTTTTCAGGACTCAGAAAAACACAACCTGCTTTTGTGCAAAGCAGGGCTTTTACTCTTCAAAGACAAGTTTTAGATGAGACATTTTCCAAGAACATTCATTTACAAGGCTGTCTTGAAAACCCTGTTCCAAGATCAGGAGGAAAAATGCACTTCCCTTTTCTCATCCTACCCTCTCATTATACACAGTGTTCACAGACAGACCAGAATCCTCCCCAGTGCAGCATCATTACCTGTTTTCTCTCGTAATACCCAACACAAATGGGTGCACTAATTCCAAACAGTATATGATGATTACATACAACAAAATACTGTTATTCCTGCCAGAGGACTGGTAGGACTCCAGGAACTTCGTTTTGCTACTTTCACTCTACCATGGTGACATCTTCATACTCCTCTCCCATATTCACGCTGATGGCAGAATCCTTACCAGCTCCAAAGGAAACAGTACAGCACTAACGCACAATTTTCAACTGAGCTAATTGTTTAGATCGAAATTTCAGAAAAAACAGAACGAACTTAATGATAGAACATGACTGCAGCTCCACAATTTTTTCCTTTATGTGCAGTTTCCCTCTGATGATCTCAAGGTAGAAATACGGCTTCAGCCATCCCGTAAAATTTTCAATTTTACTTAAAAAAGTAAACAATGGGGGTTTTGTACGCAGGCTCATAAAATCTACGTAAAGCAACCAAAAGTTACATGTATAAAGCCAAGCTCTTGGGCCTGATTCAGCATTCACAACAGCATAAATTCAGAAGCAACTCCCTGAAGTCAATAAAGCATAAAACATACTATCAACAGAGGAGAACTAGGCCCACCCTCCTTTGACTAAAGAATGATTCTCAAAAAGAATGGACTTCACAAGCATGAGATAACCTGGGAATGCTATGCTACATTATTATGTTTTTTGTTTGCCTGAAAACTTCAGGCAGCAACCCTCAGCTGAAACAGCCAGCTAAGAGCACCTCCACGCGGAGACTCTTGCCCTGCCTGCTCAGGCACAGACCAGCAGTGTGCACTTCACCCACACTTTTCCCAGCAGCACAACGCCCGAATGAGAAAAGGACCTGTGCTTCCACACTGCACAAACCTCTGCCTGTGTCTTGCCAGTCACATCATCAGCTGAGACAGGGGATGCTTTCTGGGGCAGAATGTCCAGCATGGAGGCAGCCATGGACTGCTGTGGTGCACCTGACAGGTCCTTCAGCACCTTTTGTTTTTGCAGTAGCGTTGTAGAACAAGGAGGCAGAGAAACTAACTGTGTGTGTTTGCCTTGGTCTACCTACAAAAGTTCTTGAAGCCAAATTAACACAGGCTGGGTTATAGCACAGCATGTCTCTCCTGCCTGGTAAGGATCACACAGGACCTGGACCAAAAGCAGGATCAAACCACTTCAGACTCTACAGCCAAGAATTCAAAGCAGCAGCAGCAGCTGCCCTTCCACAAACCAAGTCATGGCTCACAGCAGCTGAGACAAAGAAAATTTCATGTCCCTGCCAGCTCTTTCTCCTTGTTCTGCTCCAGCAGATGCTGGAGATCTGCAAATGCTCAGGATTCCTGAATACATATGGTAAGGTGAACCAGAGCACCTGAGCACTGGGTAACTGCAGATGGTAGAGTATCAGGTACCAGTAATGTCCACAGTAGTCCTAGTCTGGACTAGGACTATAAGCACCATAAATTCTAGGAAGCATGCATGACCTCCTTTGTATCTGCAAGTAATGTGCTCCATGAGAAGACATGGGATAACTGTATTGCATTAAGTGTCTTGATGTAGCATTTAATGTATCAGGAGAAATTTACTTTCAGTGTTCTGAAGTAAGACATGTATTGGAAAACTAGAGCCTCATATCCATCCAATTCATACTAAAACATCTCTGTGTTTTGCTACATACTGATTCAATGTAACACAGGGTACCAAATATTCAGTTATGCTTCCAATCCCTCTCCTGATAGGCATTAGTAGTTGAGTAAGTGACTCAAACGGAAAAAGAAGGTAACTGGCACGCCTGACCCTACCTAGCATTGTTGCCACAGCAATTCCTCACTGAGGAATTCCAGAGGGGTTTTTTTTGAGACACATCTTGAGAAATCTCCAATCGTGTATTAGAGGTACATAAAGCCTCTTACTTTCTTACTCTTAAACCTCTTGCTCTCAGATCTGTATGGTATGCCAAGTATTTATTACAGCCACAGGCAAGAGCTACACAACCAGAGCCTGCAATACATTTGACCACAGAACCAGTTTTCTTTGTGTTGTTCCACCGATGTTTGAAGTCACCACGTCTGCAAAGTAAGAGCACAATTTTGCTGCTGATCCCCTTTCTCCTCCTGATACAGAGTCTCTTAGTGATCCTACAGTAACAATAAACTGTGGCTGTGGTTCAGTGAGATGTTAAGAAAAGACCTGAGTCCGTATCTATTTGATACAGTACTTCACCAATCCCTGCTGCTCATGGGAGATTAATTACCTCATCGCTACGATGTGATGGCCACATTATTCTCCTACATAACAGCAGCTCTTTAACTGCTATGGTAACAGCGATATTCTTTCTTTTTCAAGGCAGTAGGCCCCTTCTGAAAAAAATTCAGCCACCCTACTATTAATTCAGTCTCTCAGTAACCACTGCTTGAACTAGTAGCTTTAAAAACAACTCAAAAATGTCCCGATAGTAAAGTAGAAGAGCTAGTCTTCTACACCAAGAGCAACAGGAGCCACCCCTCCTGGTCCTGCCAGCCACACACCAGAACACCTGTCCAGCTACCCACTCACCAAATGCCTCAGTAAGGGTGGGAAGAAGGGACATTGGAACAGAGTTTCACACAGACTCCACAACCACTTTCCTAGAGGTGGAGTAAGAGACACTGAGCTGGCTGGGAGTGCAACAGGGTGACAGAATGGTCTACCACACTCACTCACAAGAGCCCCCCAAGACACAGTATCCAGCTGTGCCAGCAGCACAGGCTGCCAAGAGACCCCTGGCCAGTACAGCCTCATCCCACTTCCTCCAGCTGATCTAATTAAATAATCAAATCCTAAAGAATCAATTGGTGTTTCTGGAGCTAAACAGAGCTAAAACTGACGAACCTTAATTTAGATCTGGCCTGAGGAAAGTCAAGGGCTTGGTTGCATGGCTATACTGGTATACTTTTACCACAATAAAACACAGAATTACTCATGGAACCAGTGCAGACACAGCTGAATTGAACACAGAGCTGCTGTGGAATAGCAGAGTCACGGCTGTTGAGCCCTTGCCTTTCCGAGCAGTGCCCCATCGGCCTTCCAGCCCCCACCTGGCAAACACACACCTCTGCAGGTACCATCAACTCCACTCACGGGACCAGTTCCTCACCTGTTACCCCAAGCTATCCTCTGAGGGAGAAAGGGCTCCAGCCAGCACTGTCCTGTTCACCCCCGGGGCTTCTGCTGTCACGCAAATACCTGTTGGAAATTCTGTTCTGCTCACTGCTTAGCAACTAAGCCGGGCTGGCAAAGGCAGATAAAGACGTTCCTTATTTAACAGGGCTTAAGAGTTACACTTTGGGAAATCAGTAAATAAAACAAATGAGAGGTGAGTAGTCTTGAAAGATGAGAAGATGAGCTCACAGCGGAAAATACACCGTCTGCTTTTCTACATCTACCAAATCACACCTGCGCGATCTAAAAGAAACTTCTGACATAATATTTACAAGGAAACACTTCAGAAGAGGACGCAGCCAGACATACACCGCATCCCCACGTTTTAGGTCCCAGGGGCCCCCGTTTCAGCCAGCAAAGGGAGCAGATACCCGGACTGAGGACTCCTCGTGGAGCAGAGGCTGTTCACGACGGGCGCTGCCGCGGCAGTGCCAGGGCCAGGGCCGCGCTATGGGCTCGCACCGCGCTCCCTTCACGGGAGTCCCCAAGGGGACAGGCAGGTGGCGGGACGGACACCGGCAGGGTCCCCAGCCTGGGGCCCGCGGGGACCGGCCCGACCCGGCCGCCCATCGCTGGGAA
>JANPWX010021622.1:75818-88318 GCA_024734555.1 Trochalopteron elliotii
GGCCATGGTCTGTGTAGCCCCTGGGCGCGACCCCTGCGCATGCGCCGCTCCCACGCCGCGCTCCGCCCCCGCCGGGCGGGGCAGAGCCTGTGAGGGCCTGGGGACTTCCCGGGCAGGGCAGAGCCCCTCTGGGCAGTGGGGACACCCCGGGCACGGAGCCGGGCGGACTCCGCACCTCAGCGCACCGGCATCTCCTCGTGGGGCGGGGTGGGCCTCAGAGAAGTCTCCAAGTCACCAGGACCCTGTGCGATCGGCGCAGTTCTCCGACTTGGGCCAAAGAAGCTGGTTAAGATCATTCACAGCCTCAATGCCGTTAGGCTGTGTGTTTTCCACAGCTCATTCCAGAATGTATTTCAGTGCAAGTTATCTCAAGAACAAAACAATGAGAACATTTCCCTTCCATTCTGGTAGCTGCCAGCAGTGCCCATTAAGAATGCCAGTGACAACAGTGAGGAGCAGCTACCATGACAAGCCTGGTTACAAACACATTCATAGACACACCGCAGTGGCAAAGTCTGCTTAAAGGGGATATAAACAATTCCAAAATCGAGACCATTAAAATGAAAGGTGGATGCTTACCTAGCTTTGAGGAAGCAGGACAAAGGAATGCTATCTCACGTCCAAGAGGGTGATTTTTATATTAATCCACTGCTTCCGTGAAAGTTCCCATTTATCTTCAGGCCCAAGTGCCCTGGTTGGCTCCACTGAGCAGCTCCTGTTTCTGCAGCTTCCACGCAATCTATAGCTGCCTTTTGAGAGAGGTGTGAACCCTGGCATGAGCTGGAGCAGTCCTGCTTGCCAGCTGTGGCAGCAGTGGTGAGTTCTACAAGGTGTCTCCAGGGCTTCTGGCAATGGCTCCACCTGCATGAATACCACACAGATCTGGGACATTAAAATGCATTTATTACAAGCTATATCGTGACTGACTTCAGTCCAATGAGAGCTGCTGGTGTTTTTTCAGAAGCCTAGAAAGCAGAACTGAAGTCCAGCTTTATAGTACCTGGATTGGTAGAGCCATCAGAGCCCTTGGCTACCCTTTTACAGAGAAAGGGGAAGACAGTGCTGCTCCCCTCTCCCTGCCAAACATTTGAGAGCAGTGGGGTGAACTGCCAGCCACAGAGAAAAACAAAGGAAAAGGCAGTAAACAAAGAGGCAGGTTAGGACACAGCGAGCCGTGCCAAACTGGAGCAGAACTGAGCTCTAAGGACTGGAAAAAATTAACTGGAAAAGCCTTTGCCTTTGAAGAATCTGAGATACGGTGTCAAGTTTCATGGCTTGAGTTTCTTATTTATCCCTGAGACCACTCCCCTCAATCCAGCTGTGAGATGGGCTTGGCATGGTTTCCTATACATATAGTAAGCTTGCAGAACAGCAGGTTGTTTTCTTTTTCCAAGCCCTGAACGGCTGGCTGTGTTTCTCATCATACAGGTGTGGGTCCGAGACCTATGTGTAGGCAGAAAGATTTAAGGTGGGATGCCCCTGAGCACCTGACTAGTCTGGACAAGACTGGCATACAGCCTTCCCCCCAGGCTGCTGCTCTGCTGTGTTATAAACTATGGAGAGGTGAGGGAAGCTTTCCCATGGAATTCGGGGTTGACTGGGCCAGGGCAGCGTGTATTTTAGCTATAAAAATCATTTAAATATAAAATAATATAAATATAAATATAAAATCATGTAAGTATAAATAGAAAAACCATCCCGAGTACAAAGGAAAAGCATGATCTCTCTCCTGTGAGCTGAACACGTTGCTGCTGCACCACAGGAACAACTGTGCCATCTCCCAGCCATGGAGGTGCGTCCACCCCAGCCTCCACAACCAGGTCATGTCCACCAATGACTTCAGAGTGACCTTTTCTCACCTGAAAACATGATGTATGTTTCATTTTATAGCATGTGACAGCGATCACTTCAGTGCATTCCAAATCTTACCCCTGGCAGCATTATGTGTATCATACTTTTGGCTTCAGGCTGGATTTCTTGTTCTGATTTCCACTCAGCCGTTCCTTATAGCAAGGGAAGAGGGAGATGGGAATCAAACTGCGTGAAGGAGGCTCAGCGAAATCTGCTTGAGAGTAAAACAGATCAAGATGTTGTGTTTACTTTTCCTGATTACTTTTTCATACAGTGTGAATGTATCAGAGAACATAATTACACACATACAACAAAGAAAATAAGTCACAAAAAAACCCTGCTAACCAACAAGTGAACAAAACCCCACAGAACTGAGTCAACTAGTTTTTCTGCAAGACTAGTTTTTTGTAGCTAGGCTAGTATTGGGATCCTGAGTTATTCTGTGTTCTGTTCTGTTGCCCCGCAATGCCCTGCAGAATCTCTTCTTCTTCCGTCCTTTCTCTCAGCTTTGTCCCATGAAGGTAGATCTGGCCAACAGCTTTCCAACACTCATTCTCCCACCTGAATACAGATCTCCATGGCAGGGTTCTGATGAAAGAGCTGAAAACAGCTAAACTTCCTGACCAGCCAGGAAATGAAAAAGTGGAAAAGCTGCATAACTGTATTTCCAGCTCAGCAGCACTTACTTTTTACCTTCCCTCTCTTTTAATTTCAAGATTTTTTTGACAACAGTATTTAAACAAAATGTGTACTTATACAAGAATGTGCAAACATTTGGACATCTCAGTTCCCAAAGGTGTGCAGCAGAATCCCAAGTTTCTCAGAAAGTCCCCGCAGAGTCAGAGCAACACAGAAACACCACACACGTCCTGCCCTCTATGAGCACTGTGTAAGGAAGATGTGAGGGCCATGGCATCTGATCCATCTCCTCACCAGCAGCTTCACTAGCTCAGGGAGCAAGAAGAGAAGTGCACTAATGAGCCTCCAGCTGCCAATGAAAGCTCATTCCAGTTGTGTATCTGCCAAAAGTTATTCCTTTCTTTACAGTCTGAGCCAAAGTAACATGGCAGCAGTGATGAGATCTCCGTCAAGGGAGATGATGACTGCCAGACACTAGCTGTGAATGATCCTCAGGAACTTGGGAATTATCAGAGCCATATTCTGATCCCACCGCTGAACATGTATTTTTTTTTAGGTGGCACTGTGTAGGTAGGAGAGAAGCAGTGGTAGGACGTGTGTTTGAGTAAGGACTTCCTCAGTGCACCTGAGTTCAGCATCCCTGATGCTTTCTCTGACCCACCACAGAAGCACAGCAACTTGAGTTGATCAAAGTTTGGACTTTGAAGTACCAGCTACTGAGTAAACCAGCCTCTGCCTTCACTATAGTGGATGGAGTCCTGGCAAAAATCAGCATGCTCTCATCACCCTCAAAAAAACCAGGCTGGTATTTCCAGCCTTTCTCTCACAGCTGTCTTAACTTGCAGGAAAGTAATGATTGTGATTCATCCTTTTCTCTTTACACTGAAGAGAGTAAAACAGTTTGTAGCCTGGCTTTAAAACTGTTCTTTAAATAAAGTCATCTGTGCTCCAGATCTCAAATTACAGTGAGGAGTGACATACACCATACCAATTGATGGGACAACAGATCATTAGTGAGAATTGTGATGAACCAATTATTTGTCCCTTCAGCATCATGTTTTGACAGTGCACCGTTGAACTAGACCCTACAAAAATGTAATTACTAATGTACTTTATGCTTTTTAACTAATACTGTTGACATCTAACTCTTCCCTAGACTTTGAGTGCCCACAGAAAATGCTGTTCTAAGGCAGCAGCAGGCATCTGCTTTATTACCTCTTGGCAGCCAAACACAGCACTGCAAACCTGGAGGAGAATCAGGCCCCGTCTGTGCTCAGATAGCAATACCAATGCCATTATTCCAGGAGAGGGGAAAGAATTCCTGCAGCTACATTAAAAGCTCTGGTGTTTATTAGTGAAAATACTATAATTTTCCAGAATGCTTTCAAATTGTAGAAAAGTATTTTGCCTTAGGTTTGGAGCTGCTTGTAAAAACAACAAAATCATACAAGACCAGTAACTTGAGGATGATCAGCTGCAAATGTAACTCTCACAGAGGAAGGCAGAAGCTGGCTGGTCTAGAACCTGGTGTGCAGCCTTGGGAGTTTGAGAATGTCCTGAGACTGGTTTGAGAGCTAAAGCACTTGCTATTCTGTAATGGGGAGCAAATTCGTGTATATAGAACAAAACCCATTGCAGAGACAAACTGTATTTGTCTAAAGTGCCACTAAATAATGCTGTCATCCCATAGAAAGGCCAAGCATTATGAATTCAAATGGCAGGAAACAAGAGGAAGAAGTGGTACCTAAAATGTACTACCCGTGAGTCCAGGTTCATAAGTGATTACTGCCACAGTCTTCCACCAAACCTAGCAGATTATTACCTTGTATTTGGCACTTCATTTTCAGCCTGGAGAGAGCCTGCATCAGCCAGGAGTGAAGACAGGCTGTGACAGGCAAGGTTTTGGTCTGTATTCAGCTAACGGAGACCAGCACTCTAGAGGCACCTTGGTTTGAACATGAGAGCCTCAGCAACACAGTAAGTAACTTTGAGTGAGGATGACAAGATCTGGCCTGTTAGGTTTAATATTTTAATCTACAGCCCAAGTGTACTGCAGCTCTAATCACAGCCACGGCAGATTCCTCGAGTAGCTGAAAATTAGAGAGACCATCAATAATCCCTGCTGAGCTGCACGGATGAAAGCTACCAAGTGGATTTAAGGAAGACATAAGGTATATCCAGAAATTCATTATGTTCCAGTTGAGACAAAACAATCCATTGATATCTGACACTGAGCATAGTCCAGAAAACTGGAAGTAGATATTGAAAATGAGCAAATTTCAACAGGCCTAATGCAGATGTGATGAACTACTTATAAATATCCAACCCAGGAAGCTCTGTCACTAAGGATGGATAGCATTCCTGTTGATAACTGGAAGGCCCTATGCTCTATGTAAGGCATTGCTCTGCAACATTAGAAAATACACTCCTAAAATCCAAGCTCTCCCTGCAGTCAGTGTAGAGAATAAGTTGTTAGAAAGTTGATACAAAATTATAAGTTAATGAGGATGTGGATTGTTGGTTGGGTGAGTTGTTGTGTAAATTCCCTTACTGTTGGGTATGGCCCCCGCTGCTCCCCTCTCCTCCGAGATAGTGAGCCACCAAGACCATAAGAAGGAGGATGACATCACCTAGTATGCAAATGTCAGATTCCCATGGGACTTAGGGGAGAAGAAATTCGTCTAGTGGAGACCCCTAAAAACAATGAGCCATGACCCCCGTGCAGGTGAAGAGCTGAAGTAATACTCCTAACCAGAAGGGAAATCGGATGACATCAAAGCTCTAGTCAGGACTCCTTGCCTTCGTCACCCTAACCAGAGTGAGTCAGGAGTGACATGAGGACCCTGAACCTAAAACCAGCAGGTCTGTTCTTGAGGACTCCTGTGAGGAAGGGAGACCCAGATCTGTCAGGTGATAGAGTTGACATCCTCCTCCTCCATGCTGTAACGGGAGCAGTGGCGGTGTGTGCACACATTATGGGCCGCTTTCCCAGACTGTTTCCAATAGAGCTGAATTCACTAAGTCTCCTAGCATTCATAACAGTCAGCACTAAAGAATTTCAGGCAAGACAAGTGTTGATTTAAGTTCACACACAAAGCAGAGTTTTCTTTTAAAAATGTTACTTCCTTGAGACATTTGCATTGCAGCCAATACATTAATTATGCCACTTTTTCTTTACCCAGTTACTTTTTAAAGGCTCACTTGTAAAATCTTGTGTGCACAGTTTGAAGTGGTTTCACTGCACCTGCTCTCTCCAGGCTGTGGCATTCAATTGTTTTTGTTTCTTCTGGGCTACTCTTCTCTAGTGATTTGCTTAGCATGTAAAGAGAGTTCTGTTTGTTCCCCACAACCAGAGGCTGAAGATCAGCCTCCTCCTCCTCTCTGAATGCTGCAGCCTGCTCAAGGCAGCTGGACAGGAAGTGGGCAGATGCTCACCTGTGCCCAGAGGATTGATCACTGCTGCAGCAGGGAGGAAAACCACGGAAAACCAACATACCTGCAGCTCATCCCAAGTCCCGTGTCTCCACACTGCTCTCCCAAGGCACGGCCACACATTGCCTCTGCTTCAGCTTTCCAGCAAGCACAGTATGCTGGGAGCACCTGTGTACATCCACCTCCCACAGCGCCAGGGACTGGGAGCTTCACTTCCAGGAGCTGTGCAGCCCAGCAGCAATCCACAGGCTGCTCAGTTTTAGGCAGCACAACGATTTGATTTTGGCACTAAAAGCCCTAACACTTAAGCCCTTGTTTTCCAGGGTGTGGTTAGCATGTCTAGGATGTCCATGTCCTGGCATGCCTGTGCAAAGCAGCAGAGAAGCCTCAGGTGGGAAGTCTCACCTGGAGCTGGGAGGCGTGCACAAGAGCTGTAAAGAAATGCTGGAGCCTTCCTGCAATGCAAAACCCCATTGCTTTGGGATGCCAAGCAGCCCCACAACCTGCCCAGCATGTAGACATGCTTTTCTGTTGGAATAAACAGGTCAAAATCAAGTGGGCAGAGCCTGGAGGGAGATTTTTTATCTGCAATTTACAGAGAACAGATCTCTTATCTCTGCAAGTATTATTTCAAAGCAAATAACTTCTGGGATGGCAAAGACACAAGTCAGGCCTCTATAAAGCAAGCTAGAAGTGACCTCCAGAGGGGGGAAATAGCCAGGATATGTGCTCTAGTTTTGCATATTTAAGGTAGCCATGTGGGAGAGGAGGGTTAGTTTTCTTTTAACCAGTTTGTACTTTTGCTCTGATGCTTAATTTTTATTTTTTTTATTTTTTTTTTTTTTATTATTTTTATTTTTCCCCTGCACTAAGAATTCACATCTTTGGTTAGTCAGGATTTATGATGGTTGAAGAATAATTGTAAAGGCAACACAGGAACAGCTTCTAAAAAAGCAAAAGTGAATACATGAATATGAATACATATTCATCCATATCTACACCATTGAAAACAATGATGGCTTGCCTTCCCACTCTGATTCTCCTAATTTTAATGAAAGTGGTTAGAAATTCAATTACTTGTCCAATCTCTGAAATCCAGTTTCTAACTTTCCAGGCTGTAAGTTACATAAAAATTTTCTAAAGTGAAACAATCACAAGGCAGAATCAAAAAAGGTGCACATTTGGCATATCACCATGACAGGGGGTAGGAAGTCAGAGTATCTTTAGAGACCAAGAGCCAACTGGAACTGCACCAAATTGTGATGCAAAGCAAGATCATCTTTAAACCAGAAAACTAGTCATGGGGAACTATGTACAGAAAGGGGCATCTGTGTGGATTCCAACATATGCTTTGGGTTGCAAGCACACAGAGATGGAAAGCAAACAATCACACCAATGGAAACTTTTCAAGACAACCGCTGGACTAGCACTGATCAAAGATTCTCTGCATTAACATCAAAAGCTGCACCTCATCTCAGCACTCATGGACAGAGGGGTAAGATCAGCACGTGTGCCTTTTCTGCACTGCAGGACTCTTCTGTACCTAGAATGAGGTGTGGATGTGTAAATAACTGGCCTAAGACACAGCACTGCTTCTTGGAGACATGGCATGTACTTCAGAAGAAACAGATCCTTTTGTCAGCAGCTGTTAAAGACACAAGTAAAGGTGGTGAAGCTGAGGCAGTCAGACCCAGTTACATGCCTTTTCATTCCAAGATCTCAAGCCCTTCCTTCAGGGAAAGTACAATGGGAGGGGGGGCCAGCTGAAGTCTCCCATGGGATAAGATAGGAGGAAGAAGCATCCTGTCACCAGCAGAGGCTGAGCTGGGGGGAAAACTGCAGCTCCCTAGCTGGTGCAGAGTAGAAAAGCAGCACAAGTATTCCCCTCTCTCAAAGCACAGGCTTCTGATCAGCCCTACCCGTAAGTGCCCTGCACCACTCCGAGGGAAGCTGCTCGCCCCCTCATTATTATTCCAAGCATTACTGAAAACAAAACTCCAGGAACTGCTTCAGAGGGAGGCCTGGCTCTTATCACCACGGCTGTCAGTGGCTGAGCAGGCACAGGCACGGGTTCCTCCACCCACTTCCCTGTGCTAGAAGATATTAACTAATGCCAGTGAAGTAATTTCAGATCTGAACTGTTGTAAAAGAGCAGAATTTGACTTTGTATAGTAACAGATAAAGTTCCCAGAGCGTTTCTTTCTGCACAGATTCATATGTGTACTGGATGACTTCTAAAGGAACTGCTGGGGTGCACACACCTTTACAGCCAACACATATTCAGTGGCAGGTAATACAAAATATAACAACTCTTTCCTTCTTCCTTCACTCCCTAATCCAGTGCTCATGTCAAACAAGGGGTATAAAGTACTCTCAAAATTAAGCTAAAAATTAATAAATCATTATTTGGGTTGGAACCCAAAGGGGTGCTCTAATCCAATGTCCAAGCACACCCTGAAATGTTAAGTTAGTACAAAGAGAGGATATTTTTATTGATAAACATTATATTGTCTTAGTGTAGATGTCTGACACATTATTAAATCAATTGACAAAACATTTAAAGTAATTCATTCTAATAAAACTTTTTGCTATTCCATAGACAATAGTGCTGTGAAATTTGTTTATAGTATAACACATTTAAAACACGGAAATACAAGTTTCTAATTTCATAGGTTACCAGCAAACAGAGAAAGATGCATGCTTTCATTTGTTGGATTTTTAACTTACAAAGGCAAATGGAACAGCTATGCATAAAGACTACTCTGCAGTAAGTTGTAAAACATACAGAAATGCTGACCTTATAACACTTGTACAAGTATGACAAAACCATTGCAACTCATTTCAAAAGGTAATAAATGTTTTGTCTGTGGCTCCACCATTTTAACACTTTTAAGCTGACTTAATAGAAAGCTATTTTGAGAAGAATTACATTACTAGAAACCACTGCTTGTTTTGCTCTCTGGGTGGTTGAAAATGAACATACATTATATGTACATTTGCACTCAGTTCCACCTACATTTTCTTCCTTATGATTAGAAGCATCACAGAATTGCCCAGAGATAAGGGACTCATACAGTGTTCCATCCCCAATCAAACAAAAAGTGTTCCTATCAGTCACTTTTATTGCTGTGCTTCCTGCAGATTGGATGCTGTGATTGTATCACAAAGCAGAGATGTCACCACACCCACGATTCAGACAGGCATGGTCTCAGCCCTCTGTTTTAGAACAAGCCACAGCAGGGATCACATTCAGCAGCCTAAGACTTCAGCAACAGTACAAACCCAATTTTTCCATTATAGTTCCGTGAAATTATCCAATCTTGAACAGTTGACTGCTGGGCCCTGAAATGATTTAAACACCCTTCCCAGACAGAGTGCTGACCCTGGGGCTGTCTCCACATGCCTTGGCTGATGCTAGGCTGGTCGTGGGTGCTGAGCTTGGCTGCCTTTGGCCTGGCACCACATATGCACATCAGTTTGGGCTTAGTGTGGAAAAAACACTGGAAGGGGTTAAAACTTGCACAGCACACTTGAGGATTAACAGGTCTGTCTGCTCACCCTTTTGTTCTGTAGAATCCTGATTTACCTGAGTCTCAACTCCCATTGCCAGGCCTGTGCTGGAGCGCTCAGCAGAAGTGCTCCTTCCACTGCTTGTCACACACCCGCGTTTGGGCCCAGGAGAAGCACCACTCCTGCCCTCCCACACGTCCCACTGGCTGAAGCTCTGATGAATGCACCAGCAAGAGGAGCACCCAAACCATTGCCAGACCGTGCCAGGAAGGGCTCACATTGCACAGGACTTTGATAGACAGCAAAAAATCAAACAAATAAACCAAAACAAACCAAAACAAAAAAACCAAAAAAAACCAAACCAAACCAAAACAAAAACACAAAACAAAACAAAACAAAACAACCCCAACACAACAAAACCAAACCCAAATTCCCCAAACCATTACAAACATCTTCCTAGTAGGGTTTCAGTCTTGAAAGCAAAGATTTGATGCAAGGATGAAGGTAACATTCCATTAGTAACCTCACACAAATACTGCCTGCATAGTAGGGATTCTCAGCTTTACAAGGGCGGGAGGACAGTGAAGTCAATCACACTGCTCCTCAAGGGAACACTAACTAAAATTTATCCCTAAATCTTTAATGCACTGCAAAGTTCACTGCACACTAGTGAACTCTCAGGAACACAGACTGCAACTGGCACACCTGTGCAGTCTGGGTAAGAGCTGGAGACATTGGGTTAAGCATCTCTTTCCCTTCTCCCTCAGAAGGGGACAAAGTACTTCTCACCTTTCCTGACCAAAGACCAAGGGTTACAAAGATCAAGTAGGACCCAGGAAAATCTTCATGTAAATGTGACCCCTGTGAATCTTGTCAGTATCTGAATTACAGACAACTTTTTGTGATGCTATACTATTTTCGCTTGCACTTGCTCTCCAGTGGTGCTGCATGATTCCCACTTTGTGTCCTTTGCTTCTGGCACCCATTTAAAAAAAACACATTGCTTCAGAACACAGTTGCTCCACAAACATCTTGCTTTGGTTTCTTTCAAATACCTGTTGTGGTTCAATCTCTGTGCTTGCTCACTTCACCTATAAACAATTTCACAAGGCAGTTCCATGATACAGAAATGCATGTTACGCTCAGAGGTCCTGACTCAGCAGTGAGAAACATGAGAGAAAAATGTGGTTTTGGAGAAGTAAGGATGATGTAGTGGTTTTGTTTGAAACCAGGCAGAAACACCAATTCATGTAATGGTTTCACGTTCGCCAAAATTCTGTTTGCCAAATTTAGTATAGTGGTTTGAGTATCTACCAGAACTCTGCTGTGAGATAGGATCACAAGAAATTGCAAAGCAGGCTCAAACTTAAAGAGTGCAAAGATAGATTTATTAGCACACACTAAAAGAAGAAAATGAGAATCAAAATCAAACTTTCAAAACTCTCCTCCCTCCCCCAACTTCTTTCCCCTCTCACAGACAATGTATAAAGACAAAAGGTCAGTACCACTTAACGAAACAGTCCCCCATCAGTCTTTTTAGAGAGAGAAGTCTCTCCTAATTTGTTCTGGTAACTTTCCACAAGAAAAACAGTCTGCTTGTGGCTTTTAACTTTCACAACAGCAGCCCCCCGGGGGAAAATCTGCAGTTGTGGACCTCCCATATCACATAGCCTTTCCTGTGACTACACATGGGCATGGACTCATGCATACTAGGGTGTCATTTTGAAAATGAACAGTTCAAACGCAAAGGATTTCTTCATCTTATGGGACAGAGATCTCTTTTCACTTCTTCATTGGTGCAGAGGACTTCTTATCTCATCTCCCTCTGTTCAAACATCTCATGGGATCAGAAGATCACAGCTACTAATTCAACATTCACTCAGTCAATCACAAATACCTTTGCTCAAATTCACAAATCTGAACAATCATTTTCCCCAATTCATATTGACCACGATTTAAAGAAATATTCTAGCATATTCATATTCCAGTCTGTTACCACAACTCATTGGAGACTTTCAGCCTAGGACCAAGGCAACTTGTCATCTCTTCCACCTAAGGGATCACTCTTCCTTCACTGACTTTGATATCTTCGTATTGTCCCCTTACAGATCTCCAATTTGACTTTTTCTCTCACTTAGAGAAGGGTTAGGGCTTTGGAAGCTTCATCTATGCAAGAAAAAAGTTAGTATCTTGCTCAGGGCCTGCAGTGGTCACATGATCTCTGCCGGACAGCAGCCTCTCAGACCGAGGGATCTCAGCACAGCCAGACTTCTCCCCCTCCTTTTATTCTCTGCCTGGGAGTCACTGGAGGGGAAGGAGGGCTCCTGCTCCTGCCCACCCCCGGTCTCATGGGGTGGGGTGGGCCCGGCCCAGCTGGCAGCAGAAGCAGAGCCTGGCCCAGCCAGGCGCAGGCCCTGCGAGAGGCCTGCGATGGAGCAGAGCCAGCCCTGCCGAGCCCGGAGCTGCTATCAGAGGCTCGGCAGACATCTCCCTGGGCTAGCCGGGGGGTGGGGGTGTGTGTTTAAAGTTAGCTAGATGCTAAGCTGCAGCCTCCCCTCCCCCTCCCTGGAAGCTGGGGGCAGGCGCAGGGGCCCGGCCAGGCTGTCAGGCCCCGGGGAGCCACACAGCAGAGCAGGACCGGCCCTGTTACCTGTTCCCAAGGCAGGAAGAAAAAGGAATTTTGCCAGGATTCCCGTGATTTTAAGCCTGTGTGACCCAGTGGTGTATCCCTATATTTAATTGGCCAATCCGGCTGTCAATCTCAAAGCCAGCCACCAATAGGTCTTTTACCATCCATGCTAAACCAACACCCATGAACAACTCAGCTGAGCTCTATGCTTGACAGAATATGGGAGCTCACTCTATGCAATACTTGAACATTACACAAACTTTCACGAAAGATGGAGGCTGTACTTTGTAAAATCAGGCTTTATTTTCCATTTTTTTTCCTTTCCTGATCTAAAATTCCCCCACGTCTTTAAAAGCAGGCAAAATAAAATCCTCTCTAATACGTAGTCTATAAAAGGACTCTACTGTTGTTGCTGTTGTATTTTCCCCCTACTGTATCT
>JANPWX010021622.1:90818-214281 GCA_024734555.1 Trochalopteron elliotii
CATTTAAAAATGCATTGCTTTAAACAATTTGTGCTTTTTCTAGAAGCCTTCCTGAAATTAGGTGCTCTTATGCAAACTTGGATTAACTTGGCCTAGATGTCAGACTGTTTCAGGCCAGCAAATAATCGATTTCATAGCCAATTTATATCCTCAGGGCACAACGAAACAGACTGCCATTTCTTATCCTATTGGTTTCCCAGAAATAAAGTGAACTTCTCCAAAAGGCAGGGATTGAGTCCTCATCAGAGCTTGATTCTGCAGATTCAGCCAGACAAGTGCAAGCAGTTTGGGCAGGAGTAGATGCTTTTTGGAACTGTGCTTCAGATTTGAGGCAACTAAGTGCTAACCAAGTATACATGTCAATTTCCTTAAAGGTGCTTAGTCTTATTAATTAATAGTCATTTATCTATTCAGGTAAGAAAATTAAAAAGGCCACTCACCCAAAAAAATGCAGTGTCACCATCCCTTCCAGGACTCACTGCTACAAACACATCATTGACCCTACAACAGTCACAGGGGTTCTGCCCCTGATTTCACAAAGGTCAGATTTCACTGAAGTCCCTGAATACTGGAAACTCCCTTCCTGAAACTAAGCCTTGCATTCTGCTTGGCACATCCATTCAGCACACTCAGACTCTGCAACTCCTTAAATCTGAAGTGGCTGAGGTCTTTTAAATATTCAAACTTTCACTGTTTTCCTTAAAACCATGGCTTTCAACTGATTCAGTTAAAGTTGTATCAATCTAAAACGGACATCTTCACCAGGATTTAAGTCTCTTTTAGACTAACTTACAGTGGCTGTTGATCAAATGAAACTTTGAAAGTACAAGGCAGAATTAAATTCAAGGAAGAATGGTCCACTGAGATTGATTTTTAAAATATATTTTTAAACAAAAGCTCCAGAGGTGTGACTTTGAAATAGACAAATCTTGCGCTATTGCATCTCTGTGAACTTTATTGAAAGGATTAGGGTTTCCAAAAAATCTTAATATAAGAAATATTTGTAAATCAGCAGAAAGCTATGGTTTTCTAATAAGTTGTTCAACAATACTGAGTGTACATTTTATCTCACAAATATCAATGGAAAAAGACATATAAAAGTCCCTGTTCTGACAGCAGGGTATTAAATGTTAACTTCAGGCTGTTCCACCTGCCTTGAACATTGTTTTTTCTAAAACCTGACTGCAATTCTACCTGATTTGTTTTGTCAAGAAAAAAAAACCAGTCCTGCACCTCATTCTCTACAAGCACCACTATCACAAATCCAAAGCTAATCAATTGATTTAAGTGACACGGCTGAGGACAGAGAGCTGGAAACTAAGCATGCAAGCGGCATCATAGCAAAACAAACAAATTTTTCAAGTGTAAATATCCCATGCACACATTTCATATTGGTGTTCCTACCACAGAAAAAGTCTATTAAAAAGAGCAGCACATGAAAAACAAAAACGGGAAAAAAAAAGGCAAATAAAACATTCACTTTTGGTAAGGACAAAAGCAGTTTTCCCAACACATCTTAAGACCATCTCTTATCATACTCTCTCCTATCATTCTGCCTTTGAACCACTGTCAAAGGAAGGCCATCCACATCAAGCAGATCTGAAGCCAGCCAAGGATCACACATTTAAGTCAAAGTCAGAACTGCAGTGAAGCCTCTCCACGGAGAAAAAGGCTCTTTAATCTCCCTTTGAAATAGTCATTGAAGATCATGTGAAATTGCTAGGAATGGAAACAAAAACAGTTGACTAGTCCAAAAACCAGAGCAGCCTCGGACATGAAGATGACCCTTGCTTTCAGAAGATGAAAACTGCAAATGAATCACAGTCATGCTAAAAATACCCAACACAACCCAGTTTCCCCAGTGGCTCCCCACAGCCCCTCAGCCCCGGGCCTCAGAGCCCCTCAGCTCCCTCCTTCCCCTCCAAGCAGCCACCCCCAGCTCCAGTGGCTGTGCCAGCCCGGCTGGCTCCTGAGGCCCTGCATCCAGTGATGGCTTGTGGCTCGAGCAGCCACGGCCACAGCAGAGTCTCCCATGGGGACACTGAAGCCAGGCATTGGCTGTCCTCCAGAGTCTGACCTCGGGAGGGGAGAAGCCCCTAGGAGGAGGGAACTCCTGGGAGACTCAGTCCTCTGCAAACCCAGTAAAACTCCGAGTATGCCCTGCATCAGAATAGAACTGTCCATGCCACTTTTGGAGACAGTGCACAGAAAGGATGCCAAAAATTGCCAGTTTTTTCCTCTGGGGCCTTCTGCACAGGCCATGACTGTGCTAACAAATGTGAGCAGCGCGCTCTTTCCTGGCACATTCAGTTGGTCTGCTCTGTTCCAAACCAGGCCCAGACTTGATGATTTAGCAGCAAATCATCAGCACATCTGACAGGAAGCATTGCTCTAGGATGTGCTTATCAAGCCATCAACAGCACAGGTAACAGCAGTTCAAGGTATCTTTTGTTTCTCCTTAGAACAAGCTGCTTGCAGAACATTCTGGCAACATACACAAGTATCAAAGCAAGGTATTTCAGGTTTTACACACGACACAAAATTACAATTACTACAGTATTTAATGCACACCAGTAGGAAAAGTTCCTAAAAAATACTTGTGCAGTTTTTGTGCCATGGGATAGGTAATGGCTATTTCGCAGAAATAGATCCAACTGGCTCCATTGGAGCAGCAGTATAAATATTCAAAATAGAAGAAATAACAGGCCCTGATATGAAACTTCTTTTTTTCCTTCCCCTTATCAGCAAGGACACACTCTGCTTAGTAGCAACTGCATCTCACTATGAAGTGGAACTGCATGTTTGTGGGGTGGCTGTAGCAACACATGCCACATTGTTGCAAACATCATTTGATTTATGCAAGTATTTTAGGCATTTTAGTGGTTATTATTATTATTATTAATCTCATTAACAACAACAACAAAAGAAACAAAAACCCAACAACAGGAACATACAGTGGGCTTCCTAACATAATAGGATGTCCCATGGGCACAGGTACGAAGGCTGCTCAAACCTGGGCTGCAAAGCTAAACAAGCAGCAACACAATTGCTTTCCAGGATAAAAACTGGCGATGCAGGCAGGTCATCCACTCTCTCTGCTGTCTGACCCTGGACCCTTCCTTCTTCTTGCCAGGGATCCACCAGCACACACTGTTCCCCAAGTGAGGCCAGCAGAACATGGCTTTTTCCACAGGACTTCGCTGCCATGCACAGTGCAAGAGCTGCCAGTGCCTCCATGTGTTTGGTGTAACAAAGAAAGAAAACCAGCTGCTGAGCTGAAGGGAAACCACAGGGTGTAAATATTTTCATTTACAACATTTTGCCCAAAGAAAATCAGATTGAAAAAATCAATTCCAAAAGTGCAAATGAAATAAAAATTGGCTTTTCGTCTGTGAACAGAACATGGCTCTCTTCTTTTTTCTTTTAAAGTGGAGCTCTTTCTTTTCCTGCTCTTCTTTTTTCTTTTAAAGTGGAGCTCTTTGTTTTCCTGTTATAGTTTAGGGTTTGGTGTTTCAGGATTTTTTCTTTCTTTCTGTTATTTAGGGTTTGCTGTACCTTTACTATTATTTGCCACTGTTTGTACCATAGACAAAAACATTCACCTAGCTGGTAGTCTCTTAATACATTTCATAGCAGAACATATACAAGAGGAAAAAACATACCAAATGGGTCAGAAATGATCAGTGCTTAAAGTAAATACAAGAGCCACAGTGGCAAGAACCCACAGTATCAATATATACAAATGAAGCAGTGATGGTGTTTCTCAGGGGTGGAATCTGCCTGCATATTAATACAGAATTATACCAAATCTAGCAGGGATATTGGAACAATGAATACCTAAACTTTCGCAATAACTTAACATCTGTGAGCAAGTCTCCATTGAAGATATTCCACATTTTAAATGTGCCATCTCCATCTGTGCCTTCCTCCCTCCCAAAAGGAAGGGTGATGAATCCACACGATCTGTTATCAGGTAAGTTCAACTGCTTAAGATGACAAATATCTGGCCAGGTCCAGTGTATTTTTTAAAGAATGGCAAATTATGACTTCAGCAACTATGTCTGTGCAAAATATGCCTCTTTCCTCTTAAAGAAACCAGTGTCTGTAACTCATTTAGAAAAGTTTTCACATGTACTTATCTCCTTCTCAGAACGAATAAGACATGAACTATTGAATCCCCCCGAAACAAGAAATCTGATGAAGCAGACAAAGTTCTGACCCTCCATTTCCATTTTAGACCATTAAAAACCAGGACACCACCTCGGTAGCCCTCCTGGGCTAGCAATCAAACTATTGCTTGGAAATAACAAACACCCTAGTAATAAACTCCAACATTCATAGTAAAATGATAGCAGTGTGTATCCTTTGAATCCACATTCAGCTTGCATTCTTTAACAAACCTGTGTAAGGTTAATTATTTATAGTAAAACGTCATCAGATTTTTCCTTGGCAATCTTCTTTTATCCATTCTTATGCTGAGTACCTTGAATTGCATTTCCATTTTACACTGCTCTGTGGCCTTTGGATTGTTACAGCACTCAGGAGAAGATGCAAAAGAGGATGTTGATCTCTGGCAAGTAAAAAAAAAGAACAAAAACAATACCCCCACCCCTAAACAAACAAAAAAACCTGCAAACCCAAAACTAAAAGCTAAAAACAAACAAAAAACACTCCCCACAACCAAAAAAAAAATTCCCATGATTCTCCTTGAAAGTGAACCTCCATATGACATACCCTCTTCTGCACTGTAGCAATAGTCTTAAGTCATAAATTAATTAGTCTTCCATCAAATAACTTAAAAAAAGAAGTAATTGTAGCAGACCAGTTTTGACTGGCTTAATGCCAGTTAGCAGCCAGTTCATCTTGAGTCCCAGTCACACTGTTCAAAAACTGAGCTAGGAAATCCCATGGATGTTGAAAAAAACTCTTCACATCGATGAAGGATTGTTCCAGGTTGTGGGGGCCGGGGAGAGGGCAAACCCAGACGGGCCATGGGTCTGAACAGTGAACAGGATATAGGTTACAACTTGCAGGTGCACTGCATCCAGGAGATGCCAGCCGTGGCTTGTATTGCACAGGTAAAAAGGAAGCTCCTCCCAACAGTCTGCCACCTGCATTAGTGATCTCTGCACATTGGCAAGTTCACAAAAGTGAAAACATTGAATTCTGTCATGATGGAGAAACACAGGAAGATGCCATAAAGGGAAAGGCACACACACCCTAGCTTCTTATCCAGTTTCCATTTGTTCATGTGGACACCAAAAACCTACAATAAACACAGAGTAAGCCACCACAGCAGGAACATTTTGAATAAAGTGGTAAATCCCTTCCTCCGCTACAGGAGCCAAAAGAGGGGCTGTCCCCTTACTGATGATGATTAGTTGGAACCAATCACAAACTGCACTAAGTGAGCTGAAAACCACAGCTCAAGTAAATCAGAGCAGCAGTCACAGAAGTCACCCTGACTTACCTCATCTTAGGTTTCTACAGTGAATTTAATTTTGGCAAGAACAATCCCATTTAATTCAATCAGAAATGGATTTAAAGGCCAGGTTCCATTTTTTTTTTTTAACTCAAAATACTTCATGTGCTCCTCTGCATCTCTATCTAGAACCACACAGTCTGAGACTGCTTGACTTTGCATAGTTTGCTCCCACCAAAGACTGAAGTCTTGTGTACATGGGAACTGTGGGAATTGTGTTGGTGTGCATTGCGCAGGACACCCCCCAATCTCAAGATTTGGAAGATGTCACATCATTCCTCTTCTATCATTTCTGGGAAAGGTCAGGGAACACCAAGTACTGATTTCAACAGAAACATTGTCAGGCACTGTTTTTTCTGGACTGCATTGTATTTCAGAAGGATCTTAGAGAGGGCCAAGCAACCTGCTCAGCATTTTGTCTGCTTGTCTCACAGGACAATAGATCTCATCATCCATCAAGGGACCTGCTTCAGCTCTAGCATAGAAATACGAAATGATCACTAATGACTCTCCCAGGCTCCTCCCATGGAAAACACACAAGCAGATGTGTCATCCCATGGGAGTGACGGCTCCTGCAAAGAGCCGGATCAAGGCCTTAGGAAGCTTTCAACTGCAGGGAGCACCCCTATCCCGTAACAACAGACTTTGCAACCACTATTTCAGTTGGAGGTGAGAAAGGAGCAGGTGTAGAAAATGTCTATAAAAATCCCTCTTTTGGAGAAGAAGAACAAAAGACTATATACATACTGTGACAAAAACTGATGCCAGCAGGAGACCAACAGAATAGATAAGTCCTCTGCTGTTTAACCGAATCTGTAAAAGAAGGAAGTTTATCAAATCATATCACAATTTCAAACAATATTACTCTCTGCTTATATTTCCATAATCCTAAACTGCTGAGCTGCTAAACAGTGGCTTGCAAGTGGTAAATGCCAAGTCAGACCATTACATCACAGATAACTTTGCCTACTCCCTATTTTGCCAAAGAAAGCCTGTTATTAGAGGAGCATCCTTAGGACCTGACAGCATTTCACAGTGTTATACTTCCACGGGAGCTTTGCCATCCCTTGTACTATTATATCATGACATTTTCTAACTCCTATATGAGTCCTGTAAGAACAAAGAGGGGAAAGGAAATTTTGCATTCAGTCACCAATTAATGCTTCACAGTGGGGGATAATAAACAAAGACATGCACAAGTGCTTGATTTCTTCCCTACTCTCCCCATATTTCTTCCCTACTCTTACTCCTCTTGGTGAATGGAACAAGTCTGTAATCTCAAAACAAGAGCCCCAGGTGCTGAAAAATTGTCTGGACCAATGCATCATGGCACACTAACACAGGCTGGACCTGATTTAGCACTGAGGCAGATCAGACAAGGAGATAACTTACTGCCTGCAGGGCTGTGTACCAGGCTCATCACAGGCTCTGGTGCAGCTGTTTCCATGGCAGAACCCCAGTTACAGTCACTGTCCAAGAGAAGAACCGAGATACAGGTATACAAAGCTGGGAAGCCATTAAATGGCCACTCCTAGAGGCTTTGAGTCAGATGCAGGAAACTCACCTGCATCTTTAAGGCCCAAATACTTTTTAAAACATGATTTTTGTGAGACATAAACCTAATGTTACAAAGGAAGGCTACAGGGAGTAAAGCCATCTCTCCAATCCTGCTCCTCGGCTAAGACCACACTTCTCCTTGGCTTCCCATTCTTCTCTTGGGGAACTTAATCATTATCCTTTTCGGCATTTTTATATGACCTCAAACAGCATCACCTGCAGCATCATCACAGGACCACTCAGTGGAGTCTCTCAAGGCACTTCTCCAGGAGCTACTGTGTGGAGGGGACATCCTTCTAGGGAAGGTTGGCATCTCAGTGCTCCCATCCTTCTAGTTAGATTATAAAAAATCCAATTTGCAAGAGAAATGGATATTGCTAATGTGACAAGCAGCACTACAATTTTAAGAATGCAGGAATGCTGATATACTTGTATCATTTTGCACCACAGCTAGGAAATCCTTTGCACCCCACTTTGCTCCTAAATCCAGAGTACTGATTTAGGTTCACTCCCCAGGGACCACTGAGGGGAGAGCCTGCCTTTAGAGTCAGAAAGGATGATCAGTTCTGACACTTGGAAACTCTGAGCCTGCACTGCACTCCGCACACGCAGGATCTTCTAAGCCAATCTGTGCTGCCTGAGCTTTGCTGTTCCCTTCACACATGTCAAAATACCAGGTCACACAAATGGCACATTTTCCTTCTTTCCCTACTGATTGCTGACACCATAAAAAAGGCTACAGCCATGATGATCATATTGTCTGAAAGGTGCTGGAAGATTTCTTTAGGATGAATGTGCTGTAAAGAGTATGGATGAACAGCAGGACCATTACATTCCTATGGCTACTACATGCTAAATACAATATTTTCATCAGCCTGCTCGAAGAAATGGAGGATTTGGATTGCTTCAGGGCATGAAGACTGATTTTGGGCTGTCTGCATAACTGAAGATGTCATGATCCCACTGCTAATGTAAACTTCAGAGATGGACCAGCCCGCTCTGCTTCAGTCATTCCTGTGCATTCACTCCTCCTCTCTTACTTCCACCCATCAGAATGGCCCACATGTAACAGCTAACCTGCATTTCCATTGTTATAAAGTGAAAAAAAGCCCTACACCAACTCTGTGTACTAAAACTAAAATACACATTTAAAGCTGCCTTCCCTGCTATCCCAAATGAATAACAGCTGGCTAGGAAAGAGATACTCTTTTACAATAAATTCCTGTCTGAATTTTGGTCAGGAAATTTGTTTGACCATTGCTAATATCTGTAAAAACTGTTGGTATAAAATGTATCAATTGGAAAGGAATCTACAGGAAAAGGAAGCAAATGAAGAAGATGGAATTATTTTAGCATGGAAAATGTCTGAATTTACAGATGTTGCTTCTCAGTTACTTCATCCTCCATAAAACAGCAGAGCATTCCAAAGGCCTGTGTGTTTAATTTGCTCAGGACAGTGCTTTGAAAGAGAGGTGTTTGGGGCTGCTTTCTTCAGACTATCTGCAAGGCTCTTCCTTGGAGGTCATTTAGGGACATAAAAGATGCTACTAGGGATAATTTAAAAGCAGAAAATGTATGCTAATTATTTACAGCAGCTTTACCAACGTAAGAGCCACACACATCACACTGTTCCTATGTGAGCCAAGCAAACATGGCAACCCCTTCTGCAGTGTGAGCACCAAGTTCCTCTTGCAGGGCTACTGGACCAAAACACTGGAGTTTCAGTCCAGGTTAACAGTTCTCGGCTTAGGTTTAACCATCCACGTTCCTGGCCTGGTATCTAGCCCAGCTCCCACTGCTGGGCAAAGCAGAGAGCTATTAATTAACCTAAATAACAAGAATGTTCCTGGCAGCCCTGCCACGTATTTTAACAGGCATCTGTCTACTTCAGAAAGTGACCCTAGAGAAACATGGGTGTGTTTCATATAGTGCTGCTGAGTAGTTTTGAGAGAGTGAAATCCAAACAAGGCAGACTCCCCACGGTTCATGCATGCCTTGCTCCTCTCACTGTCTTCTCTGTTTACCTGAAGGATCCTTTCACTCTCCCCATGTGCCAGAGGCTGCTGAGGTGAGCCTGGCCACTTGTGCCAGGCGAGCTATGCCTTGTGCAGGCCCCTGCCCAAGTCCTGCAGTGCTCCCTGCAAGCCAAATCCACAGGAATGCTGGTGTGCACATGGTAACCCCACAGCACTGCAAGTTCAATTCATCTGGAATTACACCAGGCACCCATCTATGGCATCCATCTCCCAGTCATCCCAGGGCGAGTGTGCTTTGGGAACAGGCTTACATCAATGTGCACTTGTTCCAACTGTCCTTCTCTTGTTTCCTGTTTGCTTCTCAATTGTTTTATAGCCCTTTTCACATGTGGTTTCCGTCCTTTTCTGTCCCTTTTCTGCCTGCTCCATGGCTAGGAGATGCCATGCATACGTCACCTCCTGAGCCTCAGTTAGAAGCATCTGGAATTCTTCACACCTTTTCCAGTACTTTGAGCTCACCAGCAACAATTTTTTACTCAAACTTTTTCTTCCAGAAATTCCAGCTGTGATGTGTATCTAGTTCACCCAAATGAGTTTCCTAACAAACCCTTTCTTTTCCTGAACTTGACTTTTGACTACCCACTGCTGTTTCACAAATTTCCCATCAGTCTACAGCACTGAAAATACAGATTTAACTAATTCCACTCCTCTAGTAATCATCGGCCTACCCCATTTCTTATCATGACTTTTAACTATGAGCAGAGAAGCCCAGAAGACTCTGAATTTTGAAACAAAAGCTTAAGAAAAATGTGTCCCCAATCTGTCAATTTTTTTATGGTAGAAATCTGTTAAGCAGCCCTCTCATGGGACGAGTGGCATTTCCTGCAAGAGGCAATGGAATACATTTCCTTGGGATATGTGAAAATGTGCAAGTTCAGGGAAAACAAGGGCAGCAAAACATTCAAAACTCACAGTAAGGCAGGAGATAATTTCAGATTTGGGCAAAGACCAGAGAAAGAGTCTCAGCTGGAGCTGTCTTAACTGTAAAAGGAAAAGCCCAGTCCCCTGTTTATTTAAGAATAGGAGATGTCTCTTCCCCAAGAGAAAACTGCAGAATAAGGACTCCCTCATACTGCAAGGAGGAAAAATCAATATTCCCAACCCCCCTTTTGACAACTGGCTTGTATACAGGGGCTGAAGCAAGACTGAAGAATGCTGTTCTGGCTGATCACGCACAGAAGGTTTGCACATTCACAGTCTCCTGTTAGAGTTTGAGGGGGGCCACCTCCCTGCTGCTTGTGCAGCAAATGCAAAGTGGCTGCCACCAACTCCAGCCGTTCCCATGCTGCTGTGGCAACCAAGGCTGAAGCTAAACAGCAGAGGAAAAACAATGCAAATAAAAGTTATTCTATTCTTAAGTTCTTTTCTGGCAGTCGCTTAAGGGAAAACAAGCAGCTATTGCCAAAACTCACACTGGTTTTGCTTGAGGGCCCAAATATGACAGAAATTACTCCACGAAGGAATTTCACAAGGGCTATGCTTTGTTTCCAGTCCCTCAGCTGAAAAAGCTGCAGATCTTCTCTATGTCTGGGTATCCTTCTCCTTCAGTGTCTCTGCCTGGCAGTGGAAATTCAGTCTAAATCCTGCATTCCCAAGGTCTTGCCAGGAAACAGCAGTCTCAGCAAACTCTGACTTCAAACATTCATGCATTCTTCCATGTTTAAATGGAATTTTCTTCTTAAACCTGTTTTTAGACTCCTAAGAAAATGTCCCTGCTTTGCTCTGTATCACAAAATTCACTTTGCAGAGGGTACATACCTGGAGTGCTGCATGTAACCACTCAGGGTATCACACAGGAGATGCAGGAGCTATGACTCCTGTAATGCTAGGAGGTTTGGCAGGCACACTTTTGCTCTACTACAGTATAATCATCCCAATAATCTCTCTGCCACAAAGCCAGGGAGCCAGCTTTGTCCTAACGTACCATTCACCTTACTGCCTTGGAACTAAACCAGTGAAAATCAACTGGTCAGCAAGGAGCAAAGCAGTGATGCTTCCCATCTCCATGCATGCTTTGCAAGCATTTGCTTCCCTCTGGATTCTGTGATGCCTAAATATGATTGCATTGAGACTATTCCTGCTGTCTCAAGCTGCTTGTCTGTGTGGAAGGATGTCAGGTCTCTCAGACTTCTAATGTACTGTCAAATTTTGCTGAAACTGGCTGAAGTTATCAGACAGAGGAGCAAATTGGACTGACATGACTACAGCTCCCAAATGCTGACGTGATCAAATAAACCTGGCTCTTTATCCTTAGGCTAAAATTCCTGTTCTCTAAAATACTGCTGGATGATGTCTGGTTTACATGCAAAAAAATATTCCAGAGGGAAGCAACTGGATGGAAGATACGGAGCAAACATCCCTCCACTCTGCGTATGCCAGATGCACTGGGGAAGGATGTTTACTGGATTAGAGAGTCAGCAACATGTCCAGGACTTGGTGCTGGAAGAGAGGAGAAAGTGAACTCTGTCAAAGGACTCTTAAGGTCCAGAGGGATGGTGCTTTTCCCCTAAAAGCCCTGCTGGCCTGACAGATTAGCTGTGTACATAACAGGCGGCCATAGCTGCTGCAGTAGGGTGGCCAAGTGAGCAGTGGGGATGGAAGCTCCAGTGGGAAGCACAGAGAAGGCAGAGTTAGTACCTGGACATTAAAGAGTGTTCAGAAACAAGGACCCTTAAAATAATAAGCATATAGTTGGGTTAAAGACTTGGCATTGTAAAAATGCCAAGGGATCCGATGTGGAAAGTTTAATCCTGAATAGATCAGCCTTGTGATGGGAAAAAGGTCAGTGGCTTGGTCCAAGCCAGGAATTCTGGATCTGACACCTGAGCTGAAGGCAAAGGGTGAGGCATTTGCAGTATAACCACATCCTAGGGGAAAATGTTTCATTTAAAGCAGGAACACAGAAGGAAAACATCCTTCTCTAAACCAGGTGACAGATACTTTCAAGATGCAGCCTGAGAATCATGAGATGGTTTTCCTTTCCCTTCTTGTAACAAGGAAGAATAAAATAAATACTAAGCTGAAGCATCCACTGAGAATGGGGCTGGGGAAGGGGCAATCCAGAAGAGAGGCATTCCATCAAAATGTGATTTAGCAACAGCATCAAGACATGTCTCCACAGATTCACAGCTTATTTCCAGTTCTCCCACTCACCTACTGTGACTCCAGTAAGCGCATTTGTCTCTCTGACAGGTCCCCCTCCCGCTCTTTTCCTGACTCATTCTGTTAGATCACAAAGTTGCCTTTTCCCCCCTCAGACACTATCCCACAGAGTGAGCTTGTTTAAACAAGTCCCAATTCCACGTGAAGCCACTTCACCAAATGACTGAGAAAGCGCAGAATGCCCATGATCACAGGGCACCAGGCTGCGCCACACACATGCACACAAAGCATCAAGAAGGAGCCAATCTCCTTTTCTACACAGTAACATGGCAGAACTCTTTACACCAGGATTAACAGGGAGCAAAATCTGTTCACAGGGGATTCTGAGGCAGGCAGCCTGGAACAGTACATATATGTACAGATTTTATGGATATATGAGATAGGGTATTAGAGATATTAGTATGATATTAGAGGTATAACACACTCCAGAGAAAGCCCTGAGTGTTTAGAATCCCAGAAAAGAAGGGCTGGAAGGGGCTTCTAGGAGGCTCTTCTGCATTAAAGTTTACCTTTAAAGACATAGCTTCCACAGAAGTTATTACAGCTTATTTATTAAAATATGTTTACTTTCAGCAGGAGCTTAACCTTGCCACAGTCCACTTAACAGCGAACATTCTAAGGAGGAAATCATGGATTTAGATCACCACACCAAAGTAACCACGATCAAGGCGAGCCCTTTTTGTCTTCTACACATCTTTCCCTGCCTCGGCATGCAAGTCAGAGGCATCAAGACTGCTTTGAGGAGTTCCTCTGTTGGAGGAGATACTACAGAGACACATTGGGGTCCTCCAAACACCAAAGTACTAAATCCTGTACTATTAGCTCAGAAATCACATAGTACTTCTGACTCACAGTGATATTCAGTGGACAACCAGGCTGGCCTGAGCCCTCAAGCCCCAATGCAGTTAGCAGGGCCTGCTCAGGCAAGCAGCCCAAGGCTCAGCCTGACAGACCTCAGGAACTGGAGCTGCACATCTGCTGCCCCCTCTGACCTGGGTTCCAGGGATGATGGCCACACTCCTGGAATAACAACCAGCATCTTGGAGCTCTAGGCATTGTCACCAAGGTACACCTGCTCAGCTAATACCAGCCTTTGCTGGCAACTTAGTAATACTTCAAAAACTAATTACTAATAACAGGGTGGTGAAAGGGGGCTTGCTTTGTTTTGAAGTCAAATTACCTAAGGATTTGGAGAAAAATCCAGGAACAGCAAGTGAAAACTGAGGAAACTCTTTTGCTAATTGTGGGGCTGTTTCCAAGACTCCCTTTTCCAACCATGTGATCACACTGTACAACGGACATTTTGGGGGTGCAAAACATAGTGATACTGTTATGCCTCCATGAAAGCTGGCTTCTGTTCAGCGACTTGCTTTCATCCTTTTTCACAAAAATATAGGTGAACTACAGATAAATTGCTCATTAAAGAAGGGGATTTTATTCCTACAGCACTGCTTCTTTGTGGCAGTCCTATATTCAAGAAAAGGGAAGATTTGAGGAACTAAAGGCTGATCAGCCTGACCCTGATCCCTGGGAAAATGATGGAACACATGATCTTGGGAACCACTTCTAAATACACAAAGGGCAAGCCTAGATTTATGGAGGGGAAATCCCGTCGACCCTGTCTGACAGCCTTGTGTGAGGAGGGGGACTTGCTGGGTGAGGGGAGCGCAACAGACATTGTTTATGTTGACTTTAGCAAGGCTTCTGGCATTCTCTCAGGGACAAACAGAGAAAGAACAGCCTAGATAAGTGGACAGTAGAATGGCCTGATAACCAGTTGAAACACTGTGCTCCAATTCCAGCTGGGGACCAGTCACTAGGGCCTTACCCCAGGGGTCAGGACTGCTTAGTGTCTTTTTTAATGAAGTGGATGATGGGGAAAGAGCAGGCTCAGCAAGTCCAGAGCCCATACAAAACCAGGGAAGGTGGCTGATGCTCTGGAAGTCTGTGCTGCCATACAGAAGGAGTTGGACAGGCTGGAAAAATGTGTAGGCAGCAAACTCATTAACATCCACAAAGGGAAATGAAAAGCCCTGCACTTGGGAAAGCATAACTCCACATATCAGCATGGGGCTGACCAGCTGGAAAGCAGCTTGGCTAAGAATGACGTGTTGATTGTAGTGGACACCAAACTAAAGTCAACAATGCACTCTGTGGCATGGAGCACCAGCAGCATCCAGGGCTACATCAGAAGAAGTGTTGCCAGCAGGGAGAAGAAGATGATCCTTCTCTGCTCACATCTGGAGTGCTTGGTCCAGTTTTGGGGTCCTCAATACAAGGAAGACATGGACTTCTTGGAGCAAGTCCAGTGAAGGACCACAAGGAAGATTTAAGGGATGGCAGCATCTAACATACACAGAGAGGCTGAAGGAATTGTGACTGTTCAGCCTAGAGAAGAGAAGATTCAGGGAGATCTTAGCAATGTGCATAAATACCTGATGGGAGATGACAAAGAAGGTGCAGCCAGACTCTTCTGAGTAATATCCATTGAAAGGACAAGAGGAACCACACAATTTTAATTACAGAAATCCCAAAATAACAGAAGAATGCTTTTGACTGTTAAGAGTGATCAAATAACAAAGGAAGGTGCCAAGGCTGGATGCGCAGACTCCACCCTCGGAGGTACTCAAGGCCCAACAGATCAAGGTCTTAAGCATTCTGCTCTAACCAACCCAGCTTTGAGCAGAAGGCTGGGGAGTAGACAACCTCCAGAGGTACTTGCCAAGCTCAACAGTTCTGTCATTCTCCTCCCTTTTAATTTTGCACTCACTCAGTGACTGTATTAAACAGTCTTTCCCCCTGCCCTACACTGCTGCCTAAGTGGTGTCCAGGTAGCAGCAATAGCCACAGCAACTTCCCTCTAAAACTCTGTGGCATCTCCTGCTTTTTCTTTTCAGAAGGAACCTTGCAGCAACTCTGGGGCAGGGCTTGGCTCTTTTTTCACTTGGGAAGTAAAGGATAAGTTTATTGGTGTTGGATCATTTTGTCTTAAACAGGAAAGCTCTGCAGAGTTTCCTGCTGATGGTCATGCTCTGAAACATCCAATTATTTAAGTTTCCTTCACTTTCCAGTGTACTAACAGTTTAGTAATGCCAGTATTTTTCTTAGCAAAAGTCCTACAGATCTCATCTATATTTTATATTTCACCTGTGTGTTTATCCCTTCTGCCTTATTAAAAACAGGGTCATTGGACTTGGAATTACCTGGAATCGGAGAGGGTCATTACAGACCCCGTATATATATATATCTTGAATATATATCTTGGAACATATTCAAGAGTATGAAAATCCAGTGCACTCTAATAAGCTAGTTTATTTCAGCACAGACTTCTGTCTTCAAGGAAGAAATGGAAGTACTTGTCCTCAAGAGGATGGGAAATGTCCAGTGACATTTAATTTCTACTCCTCTCATATGGTAACAGAAAAAATTACCTGTTTTTTCAAATAAAATCTACAGAATTTTCGACTTTTATTTTTTCCTAGATAGATCCAGCTTATAATAAATAAATAAATAAATATTAAAATATTAAAATAAAATTTAAAAAATAAATAAATAATGTGAACAAATGTAGGACTTACGTATGATCCGTAATTCACTGCTAGGGTCTGCAAAGCCCATGGAAGGCCTAGGCCAATTAAAATATCAAAAACATTGCTTCCGATGGAGTTGGACACGGCCATATCTCCCATACCTGTGGGGATGGAAACCACATACGCTCAGAAAAGTCTTGCTGCTTTAATCTGAGGCAATCCAGGCAATTTCCACTGATTAAGGCCAAGATTTATAGAAGATGCCCCTCATTCCCTCCCTTCCCTTTGCCATCCCCATCATGCAAGGCCAGTAGGCTTCAAGGGGCAGCGTGCTCCCCTTCCAGGGTCATCTGAGAATTCCCCTCCACTAATCCTCTGCTGCTGAGGGGACCCACTGTGCTGGCTGTAACCTGCCAGCCCTCTGGTGCCAAGTTCAGGGGAGCTTTTGATGCTTTACTATGACCATGACACACAAGTTTCTGTATAGGACTGACTGCAAAAGGTCTTTGAGTTGTCAGTTCAGCAGCTTCTTATTTCAGTGATGAGCCACTGGTTTTGCTCCCCAAAGCAGTACTGTCTACTTGCCTTTCCTCCTAAGACACCTTTTGCTGGGGCCACAGGTATGAGGGAGCTGCTTCCCTTAAGAACAGTAGTATTATCCAGGCTTTATGACTGTGAAGAAAAGCTGGAAGGTGACCTGAAAGATTCCTATGCCATTAAATAGTTCTATACCACTGATATTCAAATTAAGAAAACTACTGTGATTATTGAGGAAGGCTTGAAGTTGACAATACTGCCAGAACTTGTTCCATGCTACTGTTGAGAACCTATTAACTGCTTTGCAATAGCAGCACAATTTATTTCCTTCTTTGTTTTTCTTTTAAATTCCAGGCTCGTGAAAAGAGCTCTGTATATTCTCCTGTTGAGGAAACGTGTGCTACTTGAAGTAGAGGAGAATGTCATGACACACTTCCACAGGAGGATGCCATCCCTGTGATAACCTACCTTGCCTGGCCACGATAAGGCTTGCCATGCAGTCTGGCACACTTGTTCCTGCTGCCAAGAAAGTGATGCCCATGATCACATCTGGAATTCCCAGCGTGTACCCAATGATTGTCACCTAAGGAGAGGAAATAAACTGTCAATCTGTTTACAAGAATTAAGACCTGAGATCAACTTGGCCCAATTCTGCAAGATGCTATGAGACAGCGGTGCAAACTCAACACTCAACATTTCCTTTAAACAGAGGCAGTGACAGGCTTTTTTGGTATATTCATAGCACTCACCTGCTGTGTACCCTCTCAGATTACTTGTTCCATATATTTCATCCACAGTTTTCCTGATACTAGCCTGGAAAAGAGACTATATGGTCGCTCACTGCCCTGGGTAACTGTCTCTTGATCTTGGATTAAGTTTGTAAACATTATTATATGCAAATACTAGCTAAGCAGACACAAAACCACCCCATGGTTCTAGTTCTCCTGGAATTTGACTGAATGTCATGGTATTGTTCATGCTGAGTTCAAAGAGATATCATTCACAACTCCATGTCCTTGAGCTTGCTTGCTCCAACAGAACGAAAAGTTACTGTGGCCAGATTGTCACTCAGCACTCCTCACACTACCCTGCAGGACTGGGAGACGTTCGACTGCGGTAGCTGTAATTGTTGCCCAACGTAAAGAATCTGGATGAAATGACAGCCCTAAATCAAGTTCAAAGGCCATGGCTACTGGCCCCTAATTTTCTTCTCTGAGCGTGGACAGGTCCAATAGAAATAGATGCAAACCTAAGGTTTCTCACCTGAAAATTCAGGTGTGCAGAACCTCCTATGCATTTCTCTAGACTGACAAACCCCCTGCTGTTGCTTCTCCCAAGCAGTGGTTTCTGGGTTAGTTGGTACGTACCATCCACACCATCATGTAAGAAAAAGCTGCAATCCACAGGGTAGAAGAAGCAAAGGTGATCATGAACCATTTTTCCAAGCGCGGTTTGTTACAGTTGGGCACTGTGAAGTACAGGACAAAACTCAAGGGCCACGTGAAGACCCACTTCAACATTTCTATCTTGCCAGCTGCCAAACAACAAAACAAAGGGAAACAATCACAAGTCATGGCAGCTGTATTTCAGAATGCTATTATTTTGTTAGCATGTGCAAGCAAGATGCCAGGGACACCTCAGCCTGTTATGCCAACATGACATTCCTTGTTCAGAGGATTATGATGTGATGGCAGATAGAGAGCAGAGACAGGCACAGGAGTACGAAGGGCCTCCCTGTGAGATCAAGTAATGAATGGGTCAGACCACATGTGCTCCCCCTACTCCTCAGTCAAGTTCTTACAGAAACCACAAAAAATGCAAGTCCAGGAAAGAGATCTGATCTATCTTCAATCACCTAATGGGAGGGCACAGAAAAGATGGAGGCAGGCCCTTCACAAGGGAATTACAGAATTCCTTGCACAAGGGAATTACAAAAGCCAGTGGACTCAACTTCCAATAAGGGAAATTCAGAATAGATGCTACATTAAGTTGTGCATTTTCTCTTTTTTTCCTACTGTGGGGGTGGTCAAACATTGAAAAAGGTACCCAAAAGTCTGCGGGATGTCCATCCTTATAGATAATCAAAACTCAACTGGACAGAGGCTTGGAGGGCCTGCTCTGAGCAGGGGTTGGAACCAGAGATCTCCAGAGGTCCACGCCAGACTTTCACATACTATGAAAGTTCATAGGACACCTAAACTACTCTCTTTAAGGCTCAGGTCTTTTCCTCACTCAAACTACAGAAATGCTGTTTGAGTGAGATCTGAACAGGAGTTTCCAAAATTGTATCTTGCCTGTAAAGGGCAGGAGCAGTCCCTACAGTATTCCAGCAGGTCTGCAACACAGCAGATCTTGCCTGCTACAGCAACTTCGACTCAAAGGCAGGACAGGGATATATTATGACCACCCCAGAACCAGAGCCCTGATGTGGTAAGAAGCACCAGGCTGGAAGGAGATCTCCATCCTGTAAGTGCTCAGCAGCCTGAGACACATGTGCATCCTCACGAGTCATGCAGCTGCTCTGACTTTCTAAGGCCTCCATACAGAACAAGAAGCACTGTGGCAGTGCCTAGTGCACAGCAGGAAAGCAGAGGCACTCAGGACCACCCCGTGTCTCTGCCCCACATCAGCATCACCAGTGCCTTGCCCACATTAGCACTGCACTGTCCAATCAAGGTAAGAGCACACCTCACCTCCCAGCAAAGGTATGTCCTAGCCATGGACACATCTGATCTTCACTCAGGCTCCTTGCCTGAGCAGCAGCCCAGCCACCCTCAGCTTTCTCCACAACGAGCAGAGATCCATCTCTCCAGGGGGTGAGCCATGTTTTGGGGGCAGAACCCATCCTGCGGAGACTGCTGCATCTCCCCTGTGACTGCAACAGCAGCACAGGGCCAACACAGGAGCTGCAGGAGAGGTATGCCCATCCCCAGGAGCCTGCACCCTGAGAGGTTCCTACTGCTTCCCAGTTCCCCATTTCTTTTACATATTATCAGGAGCCTCACTGCAAAGTGAAAGCTGATGGAAGCTCTCAGAGACACTTCCACCTCTACATGCGTCCGCAATGCTTTCCAGCATATCTAAACCTACACCACACAAACACAGGAGCTTCTTACTGGGTAGGTCAAAAGGTGTATATGGCCCTTCATGGTCATGGTCGTCATCATCATCATCATCATCTTCTTCCTCTTCCTCATCATTTTCATTGTTCTCGTTATCCTCATTCTCATTCTTGTTCCCAGCCTCAGCCACATCCTCATCCCGCCATGTGCCGTTCACGCCCCGCTCAGCAGAGTTGCTGGGGCCTGTTCCATTCTCCACCACATGCTTGATGGGTATTTTGATTGCTACTTCTGACTCACCATTGGTGTAAGTCCTGCTGTTAATCAGCCTCTGTCTCTGTAAATGAAGGCAAAGTCTTGCTGAAATATAAGACTTTTTTAAATTTGTGGTTTTTTTAAGCAAAAGGGAAGAACAGAGAAAGAGAGATGTGTAGAATTCTTCAAAAATTTCTCTTTAAAAGCAAAAGGAATGATTTTCAACAGGTACAACATGATGTTTGCTCACAGACCACTAGATAAATCTCACACATACAACTTTTACAAGAGAAGGTCCAGTGGCTGTGGAATAGACTTCAAGAGTACTCCAAGACCAGTGACACACTAAGTGCAGTCTCGGGGTAGTACCATATTATTAAACAGATCTATGCAGGGGGCACCTCCTGTGAGCAACAGCTACATGTAACATAACTCCATAACAACCTCTGCTAAATCTCCACAGGGACAGAGAGCAAGGGATGATTTAGTGAAACCAGTATCAGAAGGATAAAATCTGGGAGAATGCTATCAGGGATCCAGAAGAAACACCAGAGTAGCATTTCAAGTTAAACACTGCTACAGGAAAAGGCAAATTCAGAAGGAGAAGGGCAGGTGGGGGAGATAAAAGACACACCTCATTGATTAACATGCGGCTGGCCATGGAGAGACGTGTTTTGGGAGGGAAATGGCTGGTTATCATGATCCGGAGCCCAGCCTCGGAAAATGAAAGCTGGTGTGGGTAAGCAGAGAGCAGCTCATCAACCATGATCACTGAGGCTTTATGGTGGAAATTTCCTGCAGCCAAGGAACAAAAACAAATTGAGGCCTTCTTCCAGCAGTCTCTCCCTCTGTTCTATGTGGCTCTAAGAAGAATAAACCCATGGGTTCCAGAAGTTCTCTGTAAGAACCATTCCTTCAGCTACATCATTCAAAATGGACCTCATCTGTCCTTAATTTCTGCCTTCTACACACCTTATATTCCTGTTTTCAAACAAACTGTCAACACGGTATCACCACTCATGCTCCTTACAGAGAACTAAATCTGCTCTGCACAGTTCATCACAGGCCTGCTTTAGGCAGACCACTGCTTCAACAGCAACTATCCCACCAAGGCAGCTACTGCCAGTTGTAACCTGCACTTCTGTGAGGATATTTTCCTCATCCACCACTAACTGCGTTGCTGCAAGCTACCAACACAAATGAAAAGAAGGTTCCTGCACCCAGGACTTGCAGCTCACGGCTGGGAACTGCCACCAAACCCAGCAGCAAGTGCACGTCCCAGAGCAATCCACAGCACAGGAGAAAAGGGACAGGGAGACAGGGGCCGGTCCCTGGATCATGCTCCCACTGGGGCACAGTGCTGATGGCCCACTGCCTCTGAGGTTCATCCTTCCTGCACCTGAATGACACCTTGGGCTGTGAATTCTGTGCCAGGACTGGGACTTGGCAGCAGGGAAACCTGAGGCCTTACACAACACACTTCTGCACAGGTTTATTCAACCCAGTGTTTAAACACTAGCAAATGTTATGTGGCATTACCATTTTTAACCATCACTGCTAGTCTTACAGAAGACTATCTCCTCAGCCTTTATGTTACTTTTTTTTCCTACTGAGGCTTCCATGGAATATGGTAGATATGTGACCTCCTCCGTATTAAAAAAAAAAAAATACAAACCAACAACAAAAACCAACCAGATAGCTTTTCCTTGTGAGTTTTTCCACACTGGCACTTGTTGAATGGCACCTGGAAGAACTGCCAAAACCAGAAATCTTTCTGTTTCAGATTATTTGGTCCTCTCTTCAGAGAAGGCTTCAGAAAAGGCCTCAGAAGACAAACAGTGTCTGAAACCCCCAGGGATCCCATAGCAACAGGTGCTGTTGGTGGCCCTGTGCCCCTGGCTGGCACACAAAGCAGCACCACTTGCCTTCCCAGGCCTCCCATGGCCCAGTGCCAAGGAAATACAGGAACAATCTGCAAGAAGATGAAGCAATCCTTTCGTCTTCCTTCCTCGGCCAGCATGAGTAACCACAAGTGTCCAAATCAAGAGTTACCAGCGGAGTATGCAAAAGTCCATTGTGGGAATATTTAAACCAAATCCCACAATTAGAACTAACCCTGAGGCCACTGGGTAAAGTTGGATATGCAAGGCCTGATTTTCTGCTCACTGAATTTTCCCAGTCCAGCCTTCCTGGTACAGAACTGCCAGCACAGTTCTGCTGTGGAGAGCTCCAGGTGACAGAGCGCCATCCCCCAAAAAGCAGCTTCCCCAAATCAGAGTGCACAGCACTGCCGACAGTCATCCCTCTGCAACAGATCTGTAACTGAGGGCTGGCAGACTCCAAGCATTTGCTGCTGCAAATAAACCCCACTACATTTCATGTTTAACTGCTTACTATATACAGACTATGCCTCTCAAGCCCCATTTGCAGGAAAAGAGATCTTTTTTGGTTGGTTGGTTGGTTGGTTGGTTGATTGGTTGATTGGGTTTTTTTGATAGACTAGCTAAACAAAAGAGGCAGCCCATCAGTGGTCAGAGACCAGGACTGATTTTGACAAGACGGAGCTTCTTCTCAGGCTAAGTCAGTGCCTCAGGAAAAAGGGAGGTGTTTATTCTGAGGACAGATACATATATATCCCAACCAGATACTGCACATGCTTGTTGATAGTTTTAAAGACAAAATAATTCCAATGCGAGTACAGTTTAGGACATCCTTGCAAATACAGACTTTGAACTACTGCTGCTGAGTTATGGGGTGGGGGAATTTTTTTTACGCTGACGAAACAACTATTTTTACACATGATCATGATTAGAGTCAAACTGGAACAGATTTCAGTCGAAGTGAAATACCCTTAAAGACCACTTACATGGAAAAGTTGGGCATGATAATGCCAGCATGTGCAGTAAGAGTACAGTACCCAGACCCACACAGAATCCCCGCCCTCCCTTCAGTTGGGGTAAAGTGTACACTGGTCTAAGAAGGGCCTTTTTTCTTGCTCAGTTGATGTTCCTTTGGAGTGGAGTTAAATTTAACTGAAGATGCTGTAAACGGGCAACTTCAGTGCAGACTAACAGTGTCCACAGGAGGACTTAAAATGGCTGTAACAGCCGAGAAAAGCAGCCCCTGGGCTTGAAGGAGTCCTCACAGCAAAGTAGTTGTCAAGCAGCAAGAATCAGCCACAGGAGATCTCAGCCACTTCCAGTGGCACAGGGTGTGGTGGCCAGGATTACCACAGCATGTCCCCCATTTAGAAGAGTGGTTCCAAAAGGGCCACTTGCCCCCTCCTATTTCGTGGCTTACAAGATAGCAGCAGTTCCCATCGTGTGAGCAGGGAGAGAACACCCAAAATGATGCAAGCCAAGAGGGTGACTTACTGGAACAGTTACCTTTCTTTAGTAACACCACTGTGGCATCACAGTTGCTGGTGTCGTCCATTTCCGTGTTACTTGCTAAACCGTTCACCATATTTGCAGAGTTTTTTGTCTTCCTCTCAAAGCAGTGATGTATGGCTGAGTTGTACCTGCACAAATGAAACAAATTCACAATGTACCTTTACTTCTTGACAGTCTTCCTTTCCTCACCTTGTATCCTGTGCAATACAGCTAAGGGAGGGAAGAAAACGCCTCTGGTTTTAAGGAATATCCCAGAGCTCCAGCTAAATTGTACATCAAACAATCTCTCTGTACCCAGAAGCCTAGGAAAGATAGAAGCCATAGATCTTGAATGACATGCATGTTTATGTGTTAGGTGTGATGAATATTCTGTATCATGAGTCATCTTTGCTTATCATCCAAGTATATTTTTTATCACATAATCACACCTGAGCATAAGCATTATTTTACTGGGAGAACTCAATGCAGAAACACAACACCTTATGTGCTAAATTCACCTCAGCTTTGGCAGGGAAGGGGAATAATCCTTGCTTCTTGGAGCATCTGAGAGCTGACACAAATATGAGCCAAGGCTCTCCCCGTGACACTCACAGGCAGACACAGACCCCTATAAACACCCGCCAGAGGTCCCTAACTAGGTGACAACCTTTCAAGCTATATCCAAACAGGTCTGAAAAGCCTGTTCACATTACAACATTGTTTTTAGAAAAAAAATACTGCACACACTGCAACTGTCTTGCAGGTCAGTTAATTGTTCCAAGAGTGAAGCTATCCTCCACGTCAAAATTTTGAATTATTAGATGAATTCTGACTTGTGTTCCCTTCAGCCAGCCTGAGTGTTTTGCTGCTTTCACTGAGAATTGCTCTCACAATATTTACTCTATTGATCATTTCAAAACAAATCTCTAGTCTTACTTGTAGAGACAAGACCACTGGTGTGCTTGGCAGCTGGTAGATTTTGTTGAATGTTCCAGTTTGAATCTGGGTTTCCTTTCCACTGGCTTTTGAAAACAAGACAGAAGGAAGGGAGCCAAACAGCAGAACATACCAGTTTTACTGGCAAGAACTTCTGTGGAAGAAGTCACACAGACCAGATGCTCAGAAAATCACTGCTGACTGTGCTGTAGTTTTATCATGGGTCTCCAGGCAAGCAAGAACTGCTGCAGAGCTTTGCACCCATGAAAAGTAGACTGGAATCTCACTCCTGCTTATTTCTGAATAGGAATGCTAAAGTGAAGACAGAAGAGACTGTTTTGGTGGGACTTCAGGATGGATCCAGGTCTCTGCTCTGCCACAGGTTTGTTGCATTAGCCTTGGTCAGTTCACACAGAACAAGATCCATAAAGCACAGATTCACAGGATAGTTGAGGTTATAAAAACCTCCACAACCATCAAGTCCAATGTTAATTCAGCACTGCCAAGCCCACCGCGAAGCCATGTCCCTAAGCAACATATTTACACATCTTTTAAACCCCTTCAAGGACAGTGATTCCACCACTGGCCTGGGCAGCCTGTTCCTGCACCTGAGAACCCTTTTGGTGAAGAAATTTTCCCTAATAGCCACAGTAAACCTCCTCTGGTAGAACTGGAGGCTGCTTCTTCTTCTTGTTTTAAGGGCTAGGTGCGTCAAGGAGAGCAGGGAGCCTTAAAATTTAGATACGCTGAGGGCACATTTGACTTACTTCATTATAAAGATGTAGATGACGTACATCAGCACTAAGACTAAAGACTCCCACCTGGAAACAAGAGCAACACACAAACTCATCAGAGCAGGGCATGGCATCAGTGGCCTCTGTTCAGCCATTCCCGCATCTGCCATGCCACAAGCGTGCAGAAAGGCTTGACCCTCCTGGGCTGCCTTAACATTCCTCTGTAAAAAAGGGATGCATAAAGAAATGGCTCACACATCCATGCACGACACCTTCTTTGTTTTCTTGACTTCTGTGATTTTACTTGGCCAAACTGACCTGTCAGTTAAGAACAAGTGACAAAACCCAGGATTTCAGTAAGCAAATGGCACACCCAAGGACCACCAACACTTCTGTGAGGACAATAACCATGGGATGTGGCCAAGGGAGGGGAGCAGCCACCCTCCTCTGCCTGCAGGGGTTTAGAGCAGGATGCTGGGCTTTGTAAAGCCAATAGTGCTGAGGCAACCTGAGCAAGGGGCAGCTACTCTGCTGCTACAGCTGCTGCATGAGTGCTCAGAGTGCAGCAGACAGGAGTTCAAACTGCTGATTAGATACTGACAGGTTTTTTCCCCTCTGCTGTTTCTCTGTCAAACTAATGGAACAATGAAATTTGTATGAAAACAAATTACAATATGACTTTTAGAGCTTGTTTCTAGGTAATCTTTTACACTGTCCAAAATGCTGTATTCTGCTTAATTCCCTGTGGCAAACTGCTAGTCTTTGTGGAAATCATCCATTATCAAACTACTGTATGCTAAACTCAGGGAACATTTTCTCTACAAGGATTTTGAGATATTACACTAACTATATCAGTGTCTCATTCCCTGCTTCTGAAGATTCAACGCTCAGCTTTTGAATAATGCTTTGTTTTTTTTAAGAGCACAGTTAAATACAACTGGCCCTCGAGTGAACTTCAGTTTTAAAAACCATACAAATATCATCAAAGAAAACCAGGCCATTGTCAAGAATGGGTGTTTGAAACCTGCCTCTGAAATGGGCAAGAGCCAGTGAGGAAAAACACCAGCCCAAGCAGCCTGATGCTCCCTAGTGCTTGTAATCCAAATGACACCAGGTGGGAGCGACAGCAAAGTCAACGCTGTCACCTCCACTGCCACCTCCAGGTGTCCCCACATCACCTCTGAGATGCGCTGAAAACAAAACCATGAGACCAAAGCCAACTGCAAATTATCTGCATCTCTCCTAGATTACCATACCTACTGCACTGCATTTTCACACATTAATAGGAATGTTTTATTTTTTTTTTATTTCTTTAAACCGGCCACTCACTAAATTATGAAAAATCCAACTATACACTTACTTGTGACTGCTTGGGTGGCCCCTTCTGGCACATCCACAGCTCTGCTGAGTACACTATCATCCCCAGGCTGCTGCAGGACATGCAGAGGGCACTGACTACTGCCACTGTACCAGGAACAGTCTGATTCTCCTGGGCTTTCTTCTCTAGCTCAAAAAATTAGTTATTCTAGCCCATTTTGTGCTGATGTTTCTCACACAGCAGTAAATAGCTGCCCTGCAGAACTTTTTAGCTTTCTCCTTCTCTCCTCATAAACACTAATTATGGCAGTTTTTGTGGTGTAACCAGAAAAAAATGAAAAGGGATTCACTTACCAGGAAACTCTTTCATCATAAATAAACTGTGGAGAAAAGATTTAAAAATAGCATGTTATACACAAAACCATAGCTGAAAACAGCTCATCACCTGAGGCAGGGGATAGAGTAAAGCACGCAGGGCTCATGGCAATGGCATCAAGCTCAGATGTATTTTGGCACTGCCCTCCTGCCCAGCCTTTGAACTTCTCAACCCTTAGTTTCTCTCATCTAGTCAAGGCAAACAGGGTCTCCTTCCCAAATGCAACTGGATCCTTGTGCAGCAGTTAGAGGGAAAGCAGCAGTGAGCCAGAGACAGGGCTGCACCACTCTGACCCACCCAGCTGTCTCACTGGATATGGCCTCCTCCCTGCCAGCTCCCAGCCGGACGCCAAGTGACCCACCAGCGGATCCACAGCAAGCTCCGCGGCTGCTGCCACATCCTGCTGGGCCCGGGGTGTTCTTCCCATCAGCTCAGGGCGTCCACCACTCCAGCTGACTGTAGCTACTGTGACAGCCCCTCTGGCACACCTGCTGATGGACGGGCACTGTGGCTTCCCCAACAGTGCTGTACACCCTCCTCAGGAAAGAAATGCACCTCCTCCCTGAGGGAAGGACCATCACCATGGTGAGTGGTGTGAGGGAAGGTGTGTGAGGGAAGGTCCAGCGCCATGCTGAGGTGCATGAGGGAAGGATAAGCAACATGGAGAGGGGCATGAGGGAAGGTGCATGAGGGAAGGACCAGAGCCATGGTGAGGAGCATGAGGGAAGGACAAGTGCCTAGGTGAGGGATGTCAGGGGAGAACCAGTGCCATGGTGAGGGTTGTGAAAGAAGCAGCAGCACCATGGCAAAGGGTGAGGGAAGGGCCTGCACTGGCAGCGGCTGAAGGCTCACACCAGCAATGGCTGAAGGCTCACACGGGCATTGGCTGAAGGACTGCACCAGCAGATGGCTGCAGTCCTCCATGACCAGGCCCTTTCCTTTGCTGTGCTCCACCAGCCCTGCTGCTCCCTGTGCCTCTGGTTCTCCTCCCACCGCAGCGGGATGGCTGCAGAGGGGACCCACAGTGCTGGTGCCTCCACAAGAGGCTGGAGCTGGGGTCGAACACAGTGCTTGTGGCCTCAGCGACAGGCCATGGTCCATTCGGCCCTTCCAAACCACCAGCAGGGAAATGTGTGCCCACACCAGGGATTACAGATCAACAGGGACAAAGGATGGAAAAGGAACAAGGCCCTAAAAGCACAGTGAACACTTCCCCGTGGCGATACAGTTGTAAATAGCAACTCCTGTGTGACAGCTGGCATGAAGCAAGAGTTACACTGGTTACTGGAAGAAAGCACAACCACAAAATGTAACTTACAGTTCCCAGTCACCATGATCTAATCTGACAGGGCATGTTTTAGGTTACAATGTTTTGGTGTGATGGGACGTGAAAGCATGTACGTTGACTTCTGTGACTAAAAAAAGCACTCATCTCAATTTTGCCACTAATGACTCTGCCATGTCCCTTCAAGTTAAGATACACGGGCATCTTTTTCCTTTCAAGACAATAAGGAGTAAGTTTTGCCAAACCCTACAAAAAGACAAGGTAGCTTTGCAGTATTATTATAAAGTTAAAAAGAAATCATAGGGCTGAATCAAGATGAATTAAAAAAGGTAAATGTGGTTTATCCACTTCTAACCTCTGTGGTTTAGAGTTCACTCTCTCTCATCAAATGGTGGGGAGCAGCAAACAGGTGAGTCTGTACTGCTCTATTTCTTACAACAGCATTGTACTTCCTTTTCTAGTGCAAATGGAGACAAAGTCATATTGACTTACCCAGCACAGTATCAGGCTCTTTAAAATTGCTGTATCTCAGCATTGGAAGGAATATATTTATTTCTGCTCAGGTGTATTTCTGATTAGTAAAGACACCAGTGGAGTGCAACTTTTAACACAGCACCACAGGCTATTGTTTAAAACACCATGAGAACAAATTTCTACGAACACCATAATTCTTCAAGATTGATTACTCTATTCTAGAGAAGTCTCAATACTGTCATATGAAGAAATTATCCCTGTATACAAGGCACTGAAGTATCTTCTAAAAGGAGCACACAAATCTAATGAAGGGGGAACCACAGGCAGGTTACGCTGTGCTCTGCACAGAGCCTGTGGCTCATCTCCCACCTGAGCCATGGGGGACTGGAGAGTCAGAATTTGAGGAACAATGTCCTGCCATCTCAATTTGATTCTGTCTTAAAAGGACAGGAAAAATTAGAGACACTGGGAAGCCAGGGGTTCCTGGGTGAGTGAAGGGAAGGAGAAACTTCTTAAACTGAAGCAGTGTTTGATTGTGAAAGGAAAAATTCTGTGTGCTATCAACTGGGGAGCAATATTGCATATAAAAAGGTTGGTATATCAGCTAGCAGGAAGCTAAACCTTTAAACACTTAAAATGTTTTCCCTTCCTCCCACCACCTTTCTCTGCTTTTCACCCTAATAGGTGTTTAAGTCTTTTGCAATGATTATTGTTACAGAGCAACATGGAAAGAGACCAGGGATGTGCTCCACCTCTCCCAAGCCAAATTAGCCAGGTAGTGCTGTGACACAGGAATAAAAATTCTAGCAATGCCTTTGAGCCTCCACTAATGCCTGGAGCTGCATTATCCTGCTACCCTGGCTGCCTGGAGGGCCTTGAACTCTTCCACTGCTAAGATGAGCAGAAGAGTGAGCATACATTTGGAGAGAAGCTAACTCAAGGCTTAGGGAAAAATAACCATATCCTGGTATTATGGGGTACACTTCCAAAAGAAAAAGACTTCTGCAGTTCTGTAATTATGAAGAACAGCTTTTACAGAAATCAAGTATAGGAGAGAAGTCTTAGGGATAACAGAGATGTCTGTTCTGCAAGCCACACAACTTTTTCATGACACAGAAATAGTGGATAGGGATTTCAGGGGTGCACTGGACACAAAAGAGTAGAGAATTGTTCTCCACATCCTGATGCAGCTGACAGGGATGAACCAGCCATGAAAAAAACCCACCTTGCTTAAAGAATGTTAAACTGATGACAGAGTGAACAGATTTACAACTAGTCTGCCTCCACATAATACATGAAATGTCCAATCCAAGCACCAGGAGGCCAGATGCCAGGCACATGCCCACATCTGTGCTTCCTGTGGAGTGACCTAAGAGAACACCTGCTGGATGTCTTTAAGCTTGTGCAACTGAATTCACTACAAATAGTATGTGTGGCTCTGTTTGTTGTTTAGCAACATATTTTGATATGAGGTTACTGTCAAGTTGTCAAAATAAAAAAACAAAAAAAAGTTTTTTGTTTACAGGTCATTGCTAATAATACATAGAAAAGTTATTTTTCACCACGTACAAAATGCCTGGCCTTGAAGTATGGAGAATAAAAGTACAAACAGGTTGAGAAAGATCTCCTGTTTGGGATGAGGCAGATAGAAGCCTTTGCAACTACAGAGTATGTCTGGAAACATGGGCTTGTACAGGAGGAAACAAATCAAAACCCACTGTTGAAACACACTAACCAAAGTAACCCAGACTGCAGAAATCCAAGTGACTCTCTTCTGATTCTAAAGCCCCCTTCTCATTGACATATGGAAGTTAATCTCACAAAATCAATCCTCCTGTCTTAGGAAATCTAGGGTACTAGGCTAAGCTGGGGGGGGAAGAAGTGCAACTGCTACCTGAAAACTAAATTTTTACATTTCCTGGCATTGTTTGGTATTGGTTGCAAAGGTAACGCTAAACTGACCATAGTGTCTTTATCTAACACTTGTGCCAACATTTTTTTCACTGAATAGCCCAATTCTGAGAGATCTGGAGCATTTTCCGAGCTTGATGAAAACTGGGATAGGCACAGCACTAAAGAACTGCTGAAAGTGTAGTCTTTGTTAGAGGACTTGCTGTCAGCATGCACTGAACCTGCCCCTATTATGTGTGGAAAAAACTAATTTTAACATTTTGTAGCAGCTGTTCAGGATCACTCTCCTCTGGGCTGCCCAGAGTGCTGCCTCCTTACAGGTTAGTGACATGTTTTTTAGGAAGTCATGAAGGCCACTGCCAGGAGAGCACTGACCCACCCACTGCAGCGCTGTCTGGGGGCTCAGAACATGGGTTTAGCACTGCACCCCATGTCTGCACTGGGCCACCATGTCCCGCCCCAGCTATCCCTTTGGGCTCTCCGGACACTTCTCCACACCCCGCCCTCGGGCCACGCTTCCCAGCAGAACCAGGGAGGCCACAAGCAGTTTTCCACAAGCAGAAATCCCCGTGAGTGCTTGAGCCGTGATCGCAGCTACAAGACACTGATGGCATGGCAGGTTCCCTTTACAGGTGACAGTAGACACAGGCTCCCACAGATGAAGAACCTTCAAAAACTTACCACAATGAGTGCAACAACAGACAGCGTGTAGTAGATTGAATCTCTCAAGAGACTCCATGACGACAGCGCAACAACCTGGGGGAACAGGCAAAGAGAGGGTGTCAGTCAGGCTCTTGCCAGCACAACTGCCACACCAGCAGTGTGTGCCCAGGTTCCAACTGTCACTCTGTAGGAGCTGTCCCTACACATGCTGGGACTCGAGGAAGAGGCCCAAGACAGGAAACACTTTCTGTGGCTGCTGGAGGAACAGCTGCAAAGGAGACAGGAATGGCCATATCTGAAGTACCTGCAGACTCAGCTGTCCCCCACGTCGGGCTGTGTGTCCCCAAGGAGTCTGTGAGTGGTGCTGCTTTACAGGAAAGGAGGGGCTCAGGCTTTACCAGTACAACCACACTGATGAACATTACTACAGCTCAGTGTGCATCTACACAGGTTTTGAGACAAACACTCAAGTCAAGGCTCCAGCTACACAGGTTTTGAGACAAACACTCAAGTCAAGGCTCCAGCACAGTGTTCCAAACAAAACCCAGGAATCTATATGCAAGGGAGAATAAAAAGGGATCACTGTGCAGTTCATGTCACTTGACATCTTCCGAAGCCACAGATATGAGGAAGACTTCTCACTGCAGGCTGCATGAGCCTGCAATTCAGATCTTAGAAGAAAATATCAGTGAATGAATTAATCTTTAAGTCCATTAACAGTATTCAAAAGGACACATTAAAACAGTCACGTGGAGGTAACATCTTCAATATGATTCTATTTTTTGCAGCTCTAGGAAGTCCTCTCAGTAGAAGCTTCTCCTCAAATCTGTATTTTCCATTTCTGGACTGCATTTCAAACACTCTGGGTCACATCCTTCAAAGGTTTAAAGCTGAAGGAGGAAGATGGAAGACAGTTCATTTACACTGATTTAGATCTGAACATATAAATGAATTTTCTGACCGCACCTTCCTGTCATGCTTCTGCACAAATTCAGTCACATGAACAGTAACTTCATTTTCAGTTCTATTTCAGTGTTAGCAAAAAGAGTTTTTCTTCATATTACCTCTCACAATACTGGAATTTTCCAAAACTGCTAATGAAACAAATGCTGTAAAAAGATACTGACCGTTATACCTAAAAAATCTACACCATCTCAGTAGCATGGCTTTCTAAAAAACTGATGTGATTTATGCCCAGTGTAAAGTCTCTTTATGCAACTACTTACATGTTAGAAACTCCTACCTGAAGCAAAAAAGCGGACTTTTAAAGCCCTTGGGTCAAACCAGATTTCTACCAGCTGACGATACATTTCAAGGCACACAGACATAGATGAACGGAGATGCTCTCTGATGGAAATTTCCAAATGTAGGAACATGGAGCTGGCTTCATAATTCTATTCAGAGATCCTCAATTAAATCTCACATTTTACATCAGTGTGTCCCTTCATTCTGATTGAGCAAATTTTGCAAGAGAGTTTATAGAACAATTTGACATTATTCCACTCAGCTTTCAGAATGCTGCTTAAGGCCCTCTGCACTTGCCTCAGCATGGGTGCTGATGGGGATTTTACAGCTGTAAACTTCAGCTCTGCACACAGAAGTCACATTTCTTCTGTAATCCCCCACAAGAAGAGGCTCTGTCTCATAATCTCTGTCCCTGGCATAAGGGGTTGTCACCACGCCACACAGCACACCTGTGAAAGCAAGGTGTCCCACCTACAAGGAGTCAAGGTAGTCTTCCTCCTGTTCTTTGATATTCTGCAATGATCTTGAAGGTGCACAATAGTATTTTCCCAAGGAATTTTCCTCAGACACCTGAATGAGCACTGTAAGATCCAGATGCTTAAAAGCAGCTTTCTAGCAGAGACCTACTGCTCAGAACTGATAGACCAAGATCCTGTGGGAAACACAAGGACTCTTGTGCTGATTCCAGATCGGACTGAAGGGAACATGCTCATGCCTGGCACCTGTACAGCTTGCTCACATTTCACAGACACTCGAGTGGGTCAGACATCTTTAGGGCCCAAGTCACCTAGGTGAAGTTTCCGAACCGTTTGATCCATGTGATATAGGGAAGCCACGCACATAAGGCAACCATGCACTGAGGGTGAAAGGAGCTCATGAGCACTGAGGCCAACGGCAGCACTCAGCCTGCTGGTCAGAACCACCTCCTGAGGCAGAACTACTGAGCTCCAGAAGGCCTAAATTGTGCCTTGCTGCCACCAAGAACTCCACATAAATCTTAACATGCTGGAAACCACTTAAACCACAGATCAGCAAGGCAGAAGGAAATCAGGGAAGCAATCAGCTTGGGTAAAAACATGATCAAACCTGAGTTTTAAATCAGCAATACTGTCATACTGTAAACCAGCGATGAGCTGGTCCTGGAGAAGTTGAGCATAAGGAGGCAGCTGTAGAACCACTGATTGTCAGTCTGATGACATTTCCTCTTTTTGAAATGAGTACCTGAAATCCAAACCCCAGACAAGTGCCTCTTAGCTGTCCCTTGACCACTCAGTGAGGACTGAACCCAGTTCCCCTCAGCTGAAAAGAAGAGCTCTGAAGTCAAGGCTTGAATGAGAGCATCCCCTGATGGCTCCACACAAGACACACTGAGCCTGCTCCCCTGCATGCCACAGCATCACTCCTAGGGGTAAATTTACCTGTAATAGGTTCCTGGTTTCTCACAGGTAAACCTTCACCCTGCAAAATCCTACATATAACGTTGACTACTCAGAATACTTACTTCCCTTTTTGATGGTCTGGAGAGCAGAAAAATCAAGATTTTCGCAGGTCTAGCTTGATTTCTGAGGTTTGCAACTCCTGAAGCCATGGCCCTATGCAGCACACACCATCTCCTCCACCTAGCACACATGTGGAGATCAGGCACCAGAGGGAAAACCCTCTAAAATCAGACACTGGTTTCTGTTGCCTGTAGCATTGAAGTTGACTCAGGCATCCAGGACCTCAGTGGCAATACGCCCCATGCCTCATCCTAGGACTTCACCACTCATACTCTGTTAAACTGCCCCTTCTCTCTTCTGATTTTCCAAATTGTTTCTCTCCTCATAGCAACATGGAAGCTCTTCTCCCATCCAGGAGATATCTATCACCAGAGGCCACTCAGCTGGCTGTTTTCCAGCCTTCTCTGCCCACGACGGCAATGGGCCCAAGATGAAGCAAGTGTGGCAGAACAGGGCTGCTGCTCCCTCAGCAAGGATGTCTGTGCTCCTGCTGCAGGAGTCCAGAGGTGTGTGCACTTCTGAGTATTCTGGCTGCTAAACTTCCAGGGGAAGCGTGTAATCACGTCCATGTTCTTGAGGGATCTTCTTCACTTCAAACTGTTTCGGGGGTTTTCCTCATCTCATGGCCAGTTCTTTGTGTGACATTCTTGGGCATTGATCAGCTACTAACACTGCTGGGAAATGGTAGGTTTTGGAAGCAATCTCCCTAATCTTGTTTCTCTGTTACCCTCTGGCAGAGAAGGTCTAGATTTTTAGGTATTAAGAGCTAATAACCTAATTTGCTGATGTGGAGAAGAAGAAATGCTTGGACGAGGGTGTCAAAAGATTAGAGACAATCCCTGCAAGCGATTAGCCTTAAGAGTCTATGGAGGTCAACAGAGATATGCCGGCACTGAATCCACCACTGTCAAAAGGCATCCAGAAGCAGAGAATCTGGGTCAGACTTCATGATGCTCCTTTTTAACATGGACTGCACAGAAGCGATTAGGGAAACTCTTACCCCACCCTAGCAGATGCTGGGATCTCAGTCCTGGTCTGTGCCGCCTGACAAAGCTGCTGCTCGCTGTGATCCCTTGCAAGCCCCTGGCCCACAACAGCCCGCCAGCAGTGTGCTGTGTCAGCTCTCTGGGTCAGCTGCAGCCAGACATGTGATGGAACCTTCTCACATGCTGCTCCTACTTTGCAGGATCTGCCTTTACAGCCTTCTGAAGCCTGCTGGGGTCCCCTCCAGAAGCAGATGTGCTCTTGACACTACTGCTCTGCAAACCCTCAATGCAATTTCAAATCAGCCCCATGATAACACAGCAGGATCTCATGCCAAAGCAAGATAAACGACCAACTGTTGGCCACTGGTACAGGAAGCAGTGAACTCAGGTGGAGGTCTGGGACAGATTTTCAGGGAATCAGGCTGGCCATAGTTTGCAGTTAATCCATGTCTTATGCATTCAGAATTATACAAAAATAAAAAGGGCTCTACCTCAGGTATCAGGGCACAAGCTCTGCCTTTAAACTTTGCAGCTGATTATTTTGCTCAGCTCAGGTAATTCTAAGGACCTGGCCACCTGCCTGCTCATTCCCACTGGTCACAGTATCAGTGAAGCATCAAAGATTATCGGGAGAGTGTGACAGTGCCTTACTTGTACTCATCTTTACATTAAATTAGGCTGTAGATCCACCTGTGGCTGTCAGCAAGAAGCCACTGCAGAGCCTCTGCACCTTTCCTGGGAGACACACGCAGGATTTGGTTTGGAGAGTGGTGAGTTCCTGGTGGCACTTTTGACATATCCATAATTCAGACAGAATCAGCCAAGCAGGTCCAACAGGATCTCAGAAGCGCCATCTCCCAGCACAGCAGGAGTCCTGATCCCATACCCTCTCCTGGCACACTGAACCACTCTGTCACAGCAGACCTTTTAGACAAATTCCTGCATGGAAAGCCACTGCTTTCCTGTGCAGAGCCCCAGGAAAGCCAGCAGGCAGCCAGCATCAGCCAGAGGCTCCTGTGCTGGGACTGAGAACACAGTAGCATGTCCTGAACTAAGTGACACTCCCTCTATACCCCATGGTCATGTTTGAATATCCCAGGACACTATGAGTATCCAGCTCAGTCTCCAGACCGTAATTCTGACCAAAGACCCCAGGATTCCATGATGCAGCATTTGGGCTTGCTTAAGGCTTTGACCAATACTAACCACAACTCTCAGCTTCAGCAAAGCACCAAATATGAGCACAGGTCAGGCCAAAGAAAAATCCAGGCCTTAAAATATCCATCACTCTCAGACAGTTAAAACAGCCATGATCTAAACAACCTGCTGTGTGGAAAGCCTCCTTCCAATTACCAGCCCCCTAATTTCACCTCTGGTTTGCCACTATCTGCAGAGCTCAGCTGTCACTCTGGCTCCCAGTCCATACACTGTGCACCATCTCCATCTATTCTCATTACTTCCCCAAGAATATTTGCTTTTTTAAGCTTCTCTTGATATTTTCATCACTGCCACAGCAATCTGTCTAATGTGACATTCTCAGAATGGAAACAGTGGACACTCTCCAGACCTCAGGACAAAGCCAGAAATATTTTCCTGCTCAACTGGTAGTCAAAATCATCCATGAGTTATTTGGACCAGCATGTCTCTTTAGCTCAGATTCCCGCAGTGCTGAGACAGCAGGACCCCAAGGCCTCTGCCGGGCCACAAGATCCACAGTAGAATTCAAGGACAGCTGTAGATAGGAAGGTAGGCACAGAGTAAACATCTCCCAGTCCCTTCAGACTGGCCAGTCCTTGCTAGAAGTAAAAAACAGATTTTATGATTTCCCTTGCTTTTCACACTATAAATGATTTGAGAAAAAAAATCCTTCAAATGGTACATCCACAGTATTGATCTGTGTGTCAATTTTGACAGAGAAAGCTTAACTTAAAATGGTGATGGTGTTTTGTAGCAATTAGGAAGTAGCCTTGGTTTGATGCTGATAGGAATCCATTTGCAACTCTTCAGATTGCCTTGGGCACCATCTCTGAATTAATGGCACTACTGAAGCTCCATCCACACCTTTCTGTCCCAGCTGCAGTCTTAGCATAGACCACCTGACATTCCACAGCATCCTGCCAGCAACCCCCTCTGCTTTTTCTGTACCTGAGCTTTTACACATCACAGCCATGCCAACAGCTCAAGATACCCAAGGACCACAGCCTTGGTTTCTGGCACTACTTCAGTCTGACTTGTTAGTCTGTCCCCTGTCTGCAACACAGCCCTGTCACTGAAAAACCAGGCTCATGGTCACTATAAAATACTGCCAGCACCAAACCCCAATGTGCCCTGGGCTGTGAGAGCAGTGATCAGTCCCAACAGCTGGTATTAAGTTCTCCTTAAATTACTTCCCCAGAGTTTTACATGTTTTCCACTGATGGTCACAAACCAATGAAGAAAAAGTGACAGCATTCCAACTCTGCCCTTTTAAAACTGCTCCACAGTTGAGGAGAAGAAAATAAAAAAGCTCGTGAATGCAATCAATAGGCAAAACTCAGTAATGGCTGCAGTCTGAGTTGTGAGTGAAATTAAAGCGTAAAAGATTAAGAGGCATGCAAGCTGGCTAATGGCAGAAGCAGAGTAAAACAGATTACAGAAGTCCCAGTTGCTTCATTAAAAAAACATTCTACCAGATTATTAAACTCTGTTTAGTGTCCTTGTCAATATGCCTGACAGTATTTCTCAGGCGTATTTTCAATTGACATAACCCACGGCAGCTGATAATTCCTAGAGGTGCCTCAGCTGGCACATGGGTTCTGTGACTTGGACAGAGGAGAGCCTGATGAATTTAGTTTACTTCCTGAGGCAAAAGAATCCCACTGGAAAAGAAGGAGGCAGGTCAGACAGTCAGGGTAGTCCTTTTCTGCTCCAGTATGTTAAGGAGTGATGCCTCACTGTCCACCAGACCCCTTGACAGAACCAATAACTGGAAGAACATCTGTGGCACAACCCAGCATTCAGGATCCCCTGCTCCACCCAGAGAAGCCTGTCTATTTCTGAGGAAAGGTAAAACAGAGAAACTTGGACTCAATCGAAAAATAGAAGAGTTAAATACTAATAAACAAATCAAGTCATGCACATTCAAAATTACACGGTAACACTGGAGTGACTTGCAACTCACGGTTATATTGCTCTCACATAAGCACTTCTCACCCTCCTCTGCAACACTGCAAACCACTGTGGGGTCAGTGCCAGGAGAGGACAGAGGGGGACAGGATGTCAAGGAGAGAGCAGCAGAGCTGAAAAAACAAGATGAATCTGGATGGAGGAATGTCCAAAACCAAACTCTGCTTGTGCTGGTTTGAATGAAAGCTGAATTAAGCAAGGACTACTTCTGAGAATGCTGTGTCCTTGCCACCAAGGATGGTGATAGGGCAGGGGAAGGAGGGGAGAGCTTGAGAAACACAAATGTGAGTGTAAGAGAAGACAGGACAGAGCGACCAAGGCCTGGAGAGGACCCCAAGCTAAGGTCAAGCTTGCATACACAGCTGGCTTGCAAGCATGGAAAAAGCCCAATACAATCCACCACAATGCAGACAGCAGCCTTCTCACTGCTATCCAGCACATGTCTCCATGAATGTTGCTGGACTACTGTCTGAAGGGCTGCATCTGCTGCCATTCCATTCTTCCTCAGTGTTCCCTTACCTCCTCACTCCCCCTTTGCCAGAAGGAAGCAAAACAGACACAACAGCTAAAAAACAACAACTGGGTTATGTGCCTTAGCAGTTGCCTACCTGCAAGGAGACAAGCTCATGGCCCTGGTGTAAGGGACACAGGACAAAACAGCTGCAAACACATCCAACCTGCACTGCACAGGCAGGTGGGTCATGAAGACAGCTCCTAACATACTTCCATGTACTGAAACCATCTACAGCTTAGAAGCTGCATCTACCACCGGGATGAAATAAGAGCAACCTTCCTCTGGGTGTGAGTGCCATGCAGAATATTTCACCAGGCTGCAAGAAGAAAGCAGAAGGAGCTTCTAAGGCTTACTGCTACAGGCAGTGAGTGGGCAGCATTCACTATCCATGGGGAAAACCTGAGCTCTCTCTCTCCAAACGTGCCTTGGTCAAACACCTCAACACACACCAGACGTAAAGCTCCTCTGCCTCTGCAGAGGCCCAGTTTAAGGTATATTTGAAAGCCCTGATTTTCAGAGTGTGGATGTTAGTTTAGAAAATCCAGCCTTTAGGGGATGGTTTTCATCTGGCCATCAAACACACGGGCAACCTGCATCCACTGTCCCTTTTTTAATCCCTCCAGTCCAAAATCTCTGGAGACGAAAACAGTGGAAAATATTTCCCTGGCTGCAGAGCAAACTCCTGTACCTCAAGAAGTGCCTCCCTGGCATGGGTAACATTAGCCAGGAGAAGTCAGGCCAAGGAGAGGTAGGGCAGAGGAGTGGGAAGAGGAGAAGGGATCAAAACCACCGGAAGAAAGCTGGATGTTCAAAAGGCAGCTATGGGTAGATGCATGACCCAAGGGAGGAATCTGCTGAAAGCTTTTCTCTCAGGGCTGGAGCGGGAGTGAGGAGAAGGAACACCATCACACTGGCAACAGCAACCACTAAATGTCAGGAGATGCAATTAAGTCACTTGCTTTGTTCCAGAAAAGAACAGCCCAAGAGATGAGGGCAGGGCTCAGGACAGAGGCATTCTGTGTGGTGCCCTGTGGAAGGAAGTGGGAATGAGAAGAGGGGCTCATATGGCTGAAGGAGCTGAATGCTCCCAACCAGAGCTGGGCTGTGTGGAGACTGACATGGCCACTCAAACCAAGGCCAGTCCAGCAAGGAAAGCCCTATGGAGCAGTGGGAGCAGCACCTGGAGCCAGGATCCATGAGCATGCCACAGAATGCTATGCACCAGGGGAAAGAGCAGGCTTGTGCCAGATCTAATTGGCCCCTAAAATGACAAGTTACTCTTTTTTATTTACTCTCTCTGTGCTTTGTTTCCCCATCTTTAAAACATCTCTTCATCTCACAGAGGTTTGGGAAAATTAATTTACTGCTCATCAACTGCTCAGATACAATAGCCACGAGATCGGCAGAAGTTCAAGTGGAAATTAATAATTCTGCCTTTGGAACAGGGCTTGAATAGAGCCTGGTAAATAAGGCAGAAGGGCACAGAGTGAACAATAAGAGAAAACAAAATCCTGAATAGCTGCTCATTAAGTGAGCAAAGCCCATTCTGTGTGCAGAGGAAGGCAGAAAGCTCATGGAGAACCCGGCAAGGGATCTTGTAATTAAAGCCTTGATAATAATGCACATGCACTGGGGGGGTCGGGGGGGGCAAATTAAGAGTGCACAGGGAACCCTCACACCACTGTTTTCTAACTTTTCAGTGTTTGACTTTCAACCCTCACAATGCTCTTTCAATGCCTTTTTTAGGTGTGCAGTGTCACACAGACATGTGGGCACACTCCCCTTCTCCTGTTCCAGAAGCGGATGCTTATTCTGATTTATCCTGAAAAGTGTGCACATACAGCCAGTAAAGGCTTGGAAGAATAAACAGTTAGGACTGGTGCTCAAGCAAATGCACACCAGCTTTTTGGGCCTGTATACTTGTTTCTTTTTCTGAACACGGTGCACATAACCAAACCCAGTCTTTTCTTAGGCCAAATAAAAATACATCCAAGACAGCACATACAAACTACAACCTAATTTAAAAATGAAACATATCCTGGAGAGAGCTGGACAGTATTTTACTATTCAGCTGTTTACCAGTCAAAAAAAAAATCAAAACCAAACTAAAGAAGGTTTTCTGAAACAGTGCTGCTGGAAATGCAGCAGAAGGCCCCTGCAGGTCTGACCTCTGGGATTCCTATTCCACAGACAATACATCTGAAAAGCTGAGGGCTCTAGCTGCTCAATCCACAGGTCTGAGCCCAAAGGAAAAACCCCGGAGCACAGCAAACACCTTTGACCAACAACTATCTCCCAGGCTTACCTGGCAACTCACTACTGAGATCCAGGTCCCCAGCAGAAACAAAGTCTCACCAACAACCAAATTTACCACCTATGTTAGTGCCTCTGTAGAGACACTGTTGACAATAAAGCCAAATTCCTATTCATATTAACACAAAACAAATGATGAATCATACCACTAAAAGGGAATGACTTTTTGGTGAAAGGCTGGGAGTGGGAAACAATGAAAAGCATAAACTGATCCAGAGTTTTATCTAAAGCATTGGAATTATTGACAGTGAAATTTGTTATTTGCTCACTAAAATCACAGTTCCACATGGTGACATCAATCATTTCAGTACTCACCCACCCTCTGAGGGTTAGACTGCAGCAAAGAGAAATTATGTGACTTGACAAAAACAGACACAAATTACCAGCAGAGTCTCAAGGAAAACAAAGATGGGGCAAAGCAGTGAAAATCTCAACTCTTCGCTTGAAAGAGACTCACAGACTATGCTTATGATGACTTGAACTTCTGAAAGCAACTATGGCTGGAAGGCTGAAGACAGCTGAAGACGTTTACAAGAGCATTTTGGCTGCGATTTATCCTTCTGAAACAACGATCTCCCACCTGTAAATGGCCTCTCGAGAAGACTGACATTCTCTGTCAAGCCCCGAACTCTAGCAGGCCTTTGCCACAAAAAGCTGTGGTTTTGTAGACGTTTTTTAAGCAGGTTTGAGGCATGCAATCAATACTGTGGAGAGGAAAAATCAGACCTGGCACTCCTACCATCATTAACTGCTAAACAGTTAATCACCTTCATTTGCATGAAAAAAGCAGCCTGAGAAGAAAGTCCTATTGATGACAGGAGAACACCTCTGGGGAACAGAGCCTCATGCCCTGAGGAAGCTTTGGTCATTAAAAATTTACCTCAATTAACTGGGTTTTCACAGAAGGAGTTACACCAGAACCACTGACACATCTGTAGCTGCCAGGTGCATGTTCCATGCAAATCACGACATGTGGGTAGTTAAAAAGTACTGCTGCGACCTTATCCTGAGGCCTCCTCACACTAAAAATGTTCACCTTCAGCCTGTAGAAGTTCACTGCCAATGAAAACAGAACTGGATCGCAAGGAAAACCCCATCTCTCTGCATGCTTTCCCAGACTAACCAAGGCCTCTTCCCCTCAGTTCTTATTCCATCGCCCTGTGCTGGTAACACGACCCTGCTTCTCCTCTTTACAAATAAGTCTGCACAGTAACATGTCAAAGAACAATTATGAGATTGCAAAAATACCTGGCACACTGGCGAGTACAAAGGTAAATGCAGATTCAGGTGTTTAATTATATAGTCTATCATGTCTGCAATTCAGACAGCAGCTCAGATCTCACAACTTAATTACTTTGATTTCAGATGAATAGCTTGTGTTGTCATGATCAGTTTGACAGGCTGGAGAACAGTCACAAACTACACTAGGAGCAAACAACCAACATTTATTCTTCTGCCCACCCACACACCCTGGGCAGCTCAAAATGCCCAAGCTGACGTTTGCTGCTCTGTTTTTCATTTCAAAAATGCAGGAGGAACAGCGCAGGGCCCTATTAAAAACAATAAAGCCAGAGGAATTTGTGGCAAGGTTGTGAACCTGGCATTTGATTTTGCAGTACAGCCAAGGCACAGGGTGAAGCAAAAAGTGTAAGGAATCATTAAATGCCCTTACCTGGCCTGCAAAAAGCCCACACACACCAATAATACAGAGGATGTTGAATACAGCCGAGCCCACAATGGTTCCAACGCCTACATCTCCTTTTGTAATAAAAACACCTGAAAAACAAGTTCAAAGCAGGCTGTGTAAATGAGAAAGAACGGACTTCTTTCATATAAAATTGCAGACCTCACATCACATTAATGACTCTAAAGGCAGGCACTAGTTCTGCCACTTTTTCTCATATTTAATAGCACAAACTGCAGAGAGTTCTGAGGGGACCTGGATGGATTGTGTGATGGAAACCAAGCACTTCAGACACATCCAAGTTATTAACTTTCTGGTCTTGTGACCAACATTATGGCAACACACAGCATAAAACACTGCAAGCTCATGACAGCATCTGGTGGGACACAAATCCACAGGAAACGGTCTCGCATAAGATATTCCCTGATCAGTACTCTGCTCCTTCCCATATCCCCGTCCCAAGTGGCTTCAGTAGGGATGAAGCTTCAGAGATGGAGATGATTCAGAGCTGTCTGGCCACAGCCAGTGATGGCTAGCTGGCTCACAAGCCAAGTGATGCCTTTCAGGATGAATTATGGGGCTATGTTACAAGCTTTTTTCAGAGCTCTTCTGTCAAATTTGGTTAAAATTGGCCAATGAGGTTAATGGTGAGGGAGATGAACTGACAGACACATGCATCATGGTGCTGCACAAAACCATTTCCTTAGGAAGCCAGCCTAAAAATAACACTCCCATCTCCTGCTAGCTGTCAATCTGTAAAAAATCACCACTTTCTTTTAAGGTTCCAACACTATTTATCTGGCCAGTGCAGTTTATTTATTTTTTCCAACTTCATCCTTTTCTCAGAAACACAGAAGCTCTCACCTTCCAAGTGACACATGGCACCTGGTGGGTTATACCACAGCAGGAAAATGATCTGATGATCATCAGGGCTGCTCTAGAGTCACTTGAAGAAATCTGGTTTTATTTTCACCCTGGTGCTGCACTACCCTTAACTGAAGGACAATCCCAACTTGGTCCAATTTAAGTTCCCAAATGATAAGGCTTTGCTTGTGTAATCAGATCTCTCTGCACAGCACACAGCTTTGCGTGAATTAACTTGTGCTCTGCATCTGGCAGCTGTGACTGAAAGACAAGTGTCTCCTAAAGAAAGTATCTGACCTGAGAACTAATTCCATTTGGTGATGGAGAATCTGTACCCTCCCAGCTGCTGCCCTGATGATCCCCCGCCAATGGAGGGGTGGGTGAGTCAGACTGCAGGAACACTTCACCCTCATGCTTAGACACAGCATTGTGGGCCTGATATTTCTGGGTCTGAGAGATTTTAGCCTGTTAGCAGCTGCTAACTTTTTCCCAACGAAAAGTTTCTCAAGAAAGCTTCTTCTCAAAACAATCTTGGCAAACAACTATCCTTTCTCAAAACAATCTTTCTCCAGGTGGTGTTTTGCTGTTTCTCTAATTTAACCAACGGGATTAGAGAGGTGTCATTCCTATTCACCAATCATGTTAAGTCTGTATTGGAACATCTTATAAAAGGTCATAAGAATTGGACAATAAAGCCTTTTTTCTATGCTCTTTGCCTTCTGAAATATTTGGAGTCTCTCATCTTTCTTTCATGTCCTACAATGACACAGCATCACTCTGTAACACTGCCTGCAGTCCCCCTCCCTCACGGCTGTGGGGGCACTACGAAGAGTTTCCCGGGTTTTGCACACTTAAGGATGGCTGAACCCCTTCATCATACTTCCCATAAGTGGAGAGCTGCTTTGGAAGTGTGATGCTCTGACCAACCTGTTGCTGTGAGAAAGCATTTCAAATCCTACTCTCCTCCTCATTCTGGCTTTTCCAGGGAAAAGGGGTGTTGGAAAACTAACCAGAGGGGAGGTGATGGCAGAGAACCTGCCTCTGAGGACATGAACAGTGTGCCTGTGTACCAGGCAGAGAGGCTGGGGGAAATCCTTCCCCACTGTGCCCTCGAGCTGGTGTGGCAGACAGGGTAGCAAAGTGGACAGGAGAGGATAAGGCTGCAGGCACAGCCTGGCTAATGGGCAGCTATGGTGAAGTGTCCACAGGTCCTGGCTTGGCAGGGTCACATCTGGGCCCTGCTGTGAGATAATGACTCTTCCAGAGTCACTTCACCTGGCAAGAACTCCCCATAGTCAGTGCCATGTGTGCCCAGGAGGGATTATAACAAACCTTGCAGGTAGGCAACAATCCCATTTCAGCTCAGAAAATAGTCAGGGAAACGTGCAGGTTTTGGGAAGCAGCAGCAGGCTCCTTACCTATGACAGATGTGAACAGCTCAGGAGCAGAGCTTCCTGCTGCCATGAACGTTGCCCCAGCCACATCTTCGCTGAGATGCAAGCGCTGCAGAGAAACAGAGTCAGTGATTACCACACTGAGCAGCTGAAAGAATTCCACTCTCAATGTTAAACTGCCTGCTGAGAGAGGGTACCTGTTAAGTTTCATGTACACAAAGGTTAAGTAGAGGGGAAAAGTCACCACAGGCACTGGCTACTGAAGTCAGCATCACCTGGCAGAGAGGGCAGGTTATGGTATTGACACTTTTAGAGAGGAGAGAAAGGTCAGCAGTCCAGCCAACAGGAAGGCAGCTTCACCACTCATGGGTCTGTCTGCTCCACGACCCCAGCAACACACACCTTATCTTTCCCACTTTGGCCTGTAAAGGGCAGGGCTGGGGCTCAGGCTTGGTTCACCTCCAGCCACTTTCTCTACTACAACTTATGCCTTGGTTTACCCTCTCTTTAACCCCTTTCTCCCGGACTACATCACTTACCTCCTGTACCTGCCCCTCAGCAGTACCCAGAGATTGTCTGAAAAACAGGGGCTTCTGGAAGGAAAAGGACCCACTGTTCCACAAAAATGTCATCAGCATATGCTGCTTCCAAAGATTTCCTTGGTTAATTACACCCTCTACGTTGTCTGGACTCCCACTGCTCCATCTGCACCAGATGCTGCTCAGCAGATGCCACAAGGCACCTTCCCCTGTTGAAGAGGAGCAACAACCAGCTCCTGCCATATGGTCACCATCCCAAGCTGTTACTACACCAAGGCACTAGCTGTCACTGTGGGAGTACAGGAAAGGCAACCAGGAACATTGGGAAGGCAGCCCAGGGTGGTGGGAAGTGTCCCTGGAAGTGTCACTTTTGAGGCAGTCCCCCAGCCTGGCAGGATACAGGAAACCTCCCTCTGTCCCCATTCCCCTGCAACACTGCAGGGTTCCTCTGCTGCTTCATCCTTGCCAAAGTACCTTTGCACAGAGACAAGAGAGCAGAAATCCTCACAGCAGCCTTTTCTGAAGATTCCACAATGGATATTCCTGGCCCCTAAGGGAGGGTAACTCTACCCACTGCCCATACATAGGTAACAACCCTTTGTACATAAGTTATGGGGACAAAGGAAAAGGACAGGATGTGCCCTCACCAGGATTGCCTTTGAAGCAGAAGACCAACAGCATTGCTGGAGTGCTATAAAGCTTGTGGAACCTGATAAAATACAGCTTTATGAAAAATGATTTTAAACAGGATTAGAACTATTGTGAGAGAAGTTCACAGGACCAGAAGCAGATCCCCAAAGGCCAGGCTCTTCTGCAGGATGCTCTATGAAACTATGGAGACAGCCATCCTACAATAGCTGCTGGAACTCACCATGCCTCTTGAAAGCTAAGCCACCAGCCAAGGAAATCAGCTGTGCTGACTTCCTGGTTTGATTCAAAGCTACCATACGTGCCCTCAAAGACAATTTCAGAGAACTCACTGAAATGCACATGATGATTGAAGTGATACAACAGAGCAGAAAACAGCACCATGTAAGAGGCAAAAATGCATTTGCAGACAAATGTTTGCCACTGACATATGTAAATGCTCTGTAACATCAGGAAAGGAGCAGCCAGGCAAGTGCAAGTAGAAACTGCTTTAGAAAGCAAATTAAAATCAGGGTGTCTACATTCCCCAGCATCTCCTATCCCCATGTCCACACCAACGTTCCCTCTCCTGAATCTTGCAATGGGGTTCCCCAGATTCAGCCCCAGAGGGTGCAGTGACTTTGCAGGACAGAAGCTCCTGCCTTGTGTTGTTACCTTTCAATTACCTCTATACTTAAGCACTAACAAGTGGAATTTCCGGAGGGCTTTTTTCTTTGATGACACAAAAAAGGCCCGCACAGCAGGGTGCTGAACTTCAACTATCAGGTTAGTTTAGAGACAGCTTCCATCAGTGCTGTCTGCACAAATTACTTGTCCTGCCAACTTCCACACCTCTCCCAGGGCCAGCACAGCCCATGCCCTGAGAGGGGACACTTGTTCCCAGGCACATGGGCAGGGATTTTCTATAAATGATGCAGACCTTCCACTTGTCAAGACCAACCATATTCTCCACACACAAAGATTTCACTGCCTGGAACTGACAGCAGATATGGCTTGCAGTAACTTTGGGTACACGGTCTGTGTTCATTCTGTGGCTGTGTGAGCTGATTTAGGCTGAACTGTACTCTGTGTCTTTTAAAATTTAGGCATTCCAACCTTACCAAAGAGAAACAGAGTCCCTTGCAATTGCTGGAAGCATTCACAAGCTTCTTTACAGCTGACCTAGCTGTCCCTGCTGCTTTACAACTTACACCCACACAACACAAGGTATGACAGTCATGACTGTGAGGGCAGGGTACAAGATCAGCAATTTCTACTGGGTAAATCACCAGAGATTTTAATATGTGTCAGCTAAGGCTAGGGCCTGGTGTTTCTGCAGAGACATCTGCAAAGACACGCAAATGAGACGCAACAGCAACCACCACAGTGTGAATGCCTGGAGCACCTGGAGAGCCTGTCCTTTGAGGAAGAACATGGAGCTGAGTCACCACGCACACATCATGCTGAGCAACAAGACAAGCAGCATGGGCAACACTGCAGAACAACAGTAAATACATCATCACCACCACCCCAAGGCTCTCCAGAACTGCTGTGAAAGCAGCACATGGGGAAGGAACATCTAACACTTACTTCACAGATCTTTTCCAGCGAAGGGACAAAGAAGTCATCGCAGACAATTGCCAATGCGTAGAACATGTACACAGCCTGCAATGGAGAAGAGAAAAGGCTGAGGCTGGAGACTGTCACATAGAACTGAACGGCAGCATCCCAACACATCTCAGGTTTGATTTGGCATAGACTTTTCAAGAAAATAAAATGCTCTCAATGGATAATTCATAGAGGTGTCTGGGATTTAATTGAAAGATGGTGGAGTATTTATCCAGAAGTTCTTATAAACTATCAAAAGCTGCCAAAGTTTTATCTTCACCGTAAAGACTGCTTCTTTTTTTTTTTTTTTTTTTTTTTAAATTCTCTGGACATTGCTAAGCACACTGAAGTATTTTTGCCCCCTTTTTTTTTTCCCACTGTGCAGTGCAAGGCTTTTTTATCACTGTGTTCTGTGAAAATCTAAACCCTGGAGGAGTCATTTTTGAAATCAAGTGTTCTGAAAAAGGGGAAAGGAGTTTGTTTTCCTGGACTGAAGTGCCCTGCCATGTCACTTGGGTCCCAGTGGTAAATCTTGCTGAATTTCACATAGGAACAAATTAAACCAACTGGACTCAAAAGGACATCGAGCCACCCAGCTCTTCAATTTCATGCAAGAAGCATTTAATCTGGGTTTCTGTACTATTAAACATTATGTGCTGGGGTCTGATCTCTGCCCCAAGAGGCAGAGGACACAGTTTGGCTGACATCCATACAGCAAAGGCCTGGAGGGCAACCTGGCCTATCCGGCCCACAAGGAAGGAGCTCACTCCCCATCTCAACACAAAGACTGCCACTGGATAGGAAAATGCCCATTGGCATAGAGGAAAACCAGGGGAAAAGCATGGCAGGTACCAACAGAGCACAGCCATGCGGAGTCTGCCTCCCAGCCCACTCTGGTTTTCTGGCATGAACACATCTGAGACTTGCTGCAAGGTTCAAAGACAGCTCCACCTTTTTGGTGACACCTGCCAAACACAAGCACAGAGTTACTTCTAGAAGCAGTGCAGCTCCAGTGACTAACTACAGTTGAGAGAAGTGGCCAGTATTTGTAGAAAACCAGTGTATTAATCCTAGGCAACCACAGTTCCAAGCACATCACCAACAGATCCTCTGGTGTTCCTTATTGTTGAAGTCCTGCAGAAGCTCAGGTAATGGGAGGAGACCGAAGTATTTTTTTCTGGGGAGCAAGCAGTAATAAAAATGGCCTCCAGGCTTCCAGGTTTTTGTTCTTGTTTGATTTTCCAGGAACAGGTTTAAATCCCCCAGCCTCATAAAAAATACAGATTCTAATTTGCCAGAACTACAACTCTGCTGCAAAAAGCCAGAAATTACTGTACATCTCAGCCATGAAAACTTTTTTAGCCCAAAAATCATTCAAGTGTATTTTTTTTTCAGGATTAGAGATGAGAATTTCATTGTAACAAATGATTTTGACACAATCTTGACACAACAGCCACTAGTATGTCATCTGGACAGTTTCTGTGCTTCTTTGTCCCTCATCATACACATGATTAAGTGTAACATAAGCTTTTTGAAAATCTTATGCTGCAAAAGAGCTCTGAGGACCACAAGAGTAAGCAAAATTCCAGGTCTTCAACTCTGTTGAGTGTAGCAAAGAACCAGATCTTGCAAAGAGAGTATCAGCTGCTGACACAATAACAACAGAGATAAAGGAAGAAAAGAGCTCGCAGGCATTGTGCGTCATAGGAACAAGGACCAGAAAGAGCTCCAGAGAGTGATGTGGCCAACTTCTATTGAAATACAACAGATAGTGGATGCCTAACTTCAGCATGGATTTTTGATCTGCTAATCATATTAATCTGCAGTGGGTCACGCCCTCGCTGTCTTGCCTAAACACACAGTAATGCCTCTCAAAAATGCCAATCTGTCCATCAGCATCATCCCTGTAAAGTGAGCGTGTCCTCTCCTTTTGACACAATCCACACCCATGAAGCACAGGGCTCCACGTGGCTGCTGGGCTTCCTGCACCTCCCAGAGGCAGCCAAAGGAGCAGAGGCCAAGGAGAGGCAGACACCACAGCAGCCCATGCCACTGAGCCCAAGCAACTCACCCCAGATGCCCCCACGTGTGGCACACACACACTGTAGGTGTCCTCAGATGATGCTGAGCTCCACGGGGCTCACTAGAGCCACCCAGGGCAAAGCACTCACCACTTTTTCAGTTTAGAAGATTCTTTCTCTAGCTTTTATACACACATTTAAATGATCCCAGGGGAGGGAGGGTTTATGTTGCTTCCAGTGCACGCAAGACTGCCAAAGCATCTCCATGTCCCAGCATTAAAGTGGAATCTCATGGGTGTTGAGGGTTTTAGAGGGCACAATAACAACACCCTTCAATGGCGACAAAGGAATTTTCTTTTGTCCACTCATGCTTTCTCATTAGTAGGATCGTACAAGACAAAAGGCAAAAGGGCACTGAAATGAGTAAGGAACAGAAAAATAAATGTGAAGGAACTGCCCCCCCAGGCTCTTGCTCATCCTCCCCAGGACTGGGGACTGGCCCCCTGCTGCAGGAGCTAGAAGCACAGACCCAAACCTGCTGCACTCCTCAGGATGAGCAGTCACCAGGCTGATAGCACTGGCCAGGCTGAGCCCACACAACCAGTACACTCCAGCATTTACTTTAATAACGTCACTGCTGTCACAAATTTGGTTTTGGCTGTCAGTCTTCCCTAAGTTCATTCAAGTGGCTTGGGTACAATAAAGTATAAAGTGTCAGAATCCAAGGAATATCTGGCTAAACCCCAGCCTTGTTCACAGACTAAACCACTGGAAGCTACCCACAGTCAGTGAACACATGAGGACGGTAAGTGTTACTTCCTTGGAAGTTTTCCAGGCTTTTTGGTGGGGCTTGTTTGCTTGCTCTTTAAACAAACAAGGCAAAGCAATGTTTAGAGTTTGGACCAGCAGGAACACAAGCAAAACATTTAATTTAATGTCAAGCCAGACTTGGAAAGAGACCAGGGACCAGTGGAGGCTTTTTTATGAAAGAGGGAGGAAGGAGGGAGGCCAGTCTGCACGGCATGTCCCATGAGGAGGCCAACAGACACTCAGTATGATGAGCTGGTATCATCTTCCATCTAAGTCATCCTGAGATTCTACCAAGGAGTCCCACGGATTTTTCCTTCAGCACATGCCCCCCTGTCCTTGCAGACACCATGGGAGCAGCAGCTCTGGGAAGGAGCAGGGTAGCACGGATTAAAGCCTGTTCCACCTGAAACTGCCACTGGGAATTAAGAAGTGGTTGAGGGACACAGAACGTGGCCTGTGCAATGGCAGCAGACCACAACGTGGAGAACTCAACACACAAAATAAGGCTCAGCCACAGCTTCACTCGGTTGTATTGAGCTCCAAGTGATGAGTCTTTAGCCAGGCAACACACTTATGAAAACACACTCACTCCTCCTCCCCCAAAGGACATAAAAAAACTAGGAAAATGCAATGGCCCTGCATAAAAGGATTATAAATGCCAGATTAAGTACCACATTAGGACTGATTTCAAAATGAGGATTCTAACAAACAAACATGCGATTTCCGCATCAAGTATCTTACTCAAAATACACTGCACAGGACAGAAATGGTCGTTTTCCATGTTTGTCCAGCAGTACTTTGAGCTTCCCATGACAGTCTTCATACTCAAACTTAAACTTGCTTCACTGAGCTAAAGAAGCTTTTTACAAGAGAGCATTATGCCATAGGAGCAGCAATCCGTACAGCCCTGCCTTCTTCCCAGAGGGCTTGGAAAGGCCCAGGTGACAGTCCCTGCTGCTGCTGCACAGATCCCTGCCCCAGGGGGCAGGACTAACAAGGGGCCACCCCTGAAACCAAGCACAGGGCTTTCCTCAACTCTGACTGCATTACAAACCCACCTAAAACTCCATTGTTGGAGGGAAATTAAAAAACCCCAACCAAAGCAGGAAGCCATAGAGCCCATAGGGTTGACTCCAGCCAGCAGCTTATAAACCATGATGTGCCCAGCAGCGCTCCCACAGTACCAGCACGGATGGCCAGGGCACTGGAGAAATCACCCCCTTAAGGAGACAGCTCTGTGCTGCAGAAATGAGATGTGTCTGGGTATTGACCTGATGCAGAAATAGATAGAGACAGGACTCGTCCAGGGTGACCTACATTTCCTGAGCGCCTTGGAGGAGGGAGGCAGGTGCCTGTCAGAGACCCCGTTCCCATGGTTACAGGAAGCAGTGACAAGCCAGGATCAGGCGGGATGGCTGAGCACAGACACTGCCCCTCCATCCTGCTCAGTATGGAGGGCCCAGCTCTGCCCAGGGACAGGCTCAGCTCTGACTCTGCACAGGCTCCTCACACTGGCAACCCAACATATCCTGGCACTGCACTCCAGATCTGCTAGAGGAAGCTGGGAAAAGGGGAAGCAACACTGTGCTGTCAAAAACACTGGGATAACACAGAGACCCAAACCCCCATTCTCAGCTGCCAGCCAAAACCTTGGGAATTTCTCAGCAAAGCTATTTCCCTCCTGTCTCAAGGGGGTAACTAGTGCCAGTGCTCCTGAGCATGGCAGGGCAGAAGATCTACACAGGGACATCAGCTGGAACAAACTGAAAGGAAAAGCCTTAGGAAAAGGCTAAGAGAGCAAATACACAGCCTTCCAGTACCCAAAGGGACTGCAGGAGAGGGACTTTAACAAGGGCTTGGAGAGACAGGACAAGGGGGAATGGCTTCACGCTGACAAGAGGGCAAGCTAAACTGGGTATTAGGAAGAAATTCTTCCCTGTGAGGGTGCTGAGGCCCTGGCACAGCTTGCCCAGAGAAGCTGCGGCTGCATCTGGATCCCTGGAATTGGCCAAGGCCAGGTTGGACGGGGCTTGGAGCAACCTGGGATAGCGGAATGTGTCCCAGCCCATAGCAGGAGTTAGAATTGGATATTATGTAAGGTTCTTTCCAATCCAATCCAGTCTGTGATTCTACAAACAACAACGTTAAGATTGCAAAAAGAAGCCCTTGGGTGCTGGGGAGCTCCCAGGCTGCAGGAACACAACCAGTATTAAAATCCAGACCCTGCCCCCCCCAAACTGAACATCCCAAACCAGTGACTTAGTGGGGAGTTAGCAGCTCAGCCTGTTCTCAGAGGGGACATGGAAATAATGAATGGCAGTGAAGCAGTCAGCTGCTGAGCTCTAAAAAAGTATCCAGGAGAAATTAAACAATGTGACTCCAACCTGTAATATGCCCTCAGTGGCCCACTTTTCCTTCAAACCAAAGTATTTTCAGTTCAGACCTAAAACTATTGCTGACCTGCTCAGTTTTTCCTAAATTTTTCAAGTGTTTAGGGATTAACTTTCATTTCTGTGAAGCATCAGATCATGTTTAGTAATTCACACAGCCCCACTGTGAAGATTTGCTGGGGTCTTTTTTCCCTTTTTATTAAACAATACAGAGAAGATGCCCTGGGAAGCCTCCTGCCCTCCCCCAAGGTCCAAGTGATAGCTTTTGTCCCATTCCTCTGGCTTCTGGTAAACCAGCTTTGCCTTGATGTCTTTCAGAAATAAACACAGAAGTATGAGCAAAGAGGCGGAGGAGAGAGAACAATATTTTTGCTGAAATGAATAGAAACTGTTTAAGAGGAGGTCACTAACATGAGAAGCATGGTGATGACCTCTAATCATCACTGATTGTTCTCTCTACCATTACAGAGCCCCTTTTACTGTCCAATTTTCTCAAACCCATGAAGAAACCTCAGTGGAAACAATGAAACTCAGTGTCTGTATCCTCTTTTCTCCAAAAAAGTGCATTTCTGCTTGTGCTCTGATTCCATCACATGTTTGGTAACTATATTTCCAGGAGGTAAAAAATAGAACTGGAGGTTCCTTCTACCCAAGTATGAAGAGCACACCTTCCAACCCAGACTAGAGCCAGGCTGCTAAATGCTGACAGTTTTCTGTTTTCTCTGAGTATCTTTTCTTTTTTATGTATCTTTTTCTTTTTTTTTTTTTTTTTTAATTTGACAAGAGGTTGTCTCCAGCTAATCCAGTACTAGAGGCTGAATCCAGTCAGGTCTTGTACCTCAGCGACCACAAGGCAAAGAGCGGTCAGTAAATTTTCATAAGTCCATGAAACTGCTACAGAGTACAATAGAGCACCGATGGATCGAGGGAGCTGCCTTGCTGTTTGCTAGCAGGGAAGAAACTGAGTACATTTCAGCTGGGACAGTGGATGATTTTCTACTTCTCATTAAAAACATGTAGATAGTGATTTCCCCGAGGAAGAGGAAAACCCTGGAATAATTCGCTGGGAAACCTCTTTCTAAGTACAGTAAGCAAAGGCTTACTCAGATGTTCCCTCAGTTCAAGCATGCAAATCGTTACTAGAAGGTTCCTAGTTCTTTGTGTTACCATAGGTTGATTTTTGGTGCAGGAATTTTAATATTCTTAATCGTTCTCCCCTATTGGACCCTCCCCTCAGACCCCACCTTAAGTTCCCTCCCACACCAGGATGTATAAATATCCCTGTCTGACCCTGGCCTCATGCTTTTTGGCCCCTTGTTACTGCCTTGTTCCAGTTCACTCTCTAGAGTGTATGCCTTATTGTTTATTGTTTTCGTATTATTAAAATTCTGCTTTGGACAACTAGATCAAGGCTGCCTCTCTCTACCAGGTTGCCATTGGGGCAGAGTTCCAAGGAAACTCAAAAGGGTCTGATCGTCCAGGCTCAGACCCCCAGGAGTTTCAAAAACAGATTTTTCTTTTTATTCTGAAGTAGACAGTTCAGTCCTCCAGACTCCATTTTGATACATGTTAAAGGCACATTCAGAACCAAATTCATATATGAATTTTTAGGAGTATTCTTGTCAGCGATATAAAAACCAACTGGAGTCCAGTGCTCATTTTCCAAAACATTCCAAAGCTCAATGTTCCCATGGAAACTTGGGATTCTTGAACTTGCCCGGCATGGTCAACAGCAATGTTACTCAACGAATTTCTGCAGCTATTTAGCAAAAAAAAAAATCCTAACTCAGAGGGCTCACATTAAAATACACAAAATACAATCTAATTTATACTCAAAAAGAAATTATTAATCACTTCTCACAGCTAATGGTGACTGTTCCTTCAAGCTGAATAAAAGTAGTTAAAAGCTTCTAAATATTTATTAGGAGCAGGTATTTTCTTGGCCACTTAAGAATGCCTCTAATGTAACTCATAAAGCTGATAAAACAAACTTTCCAATCCATGTAATCCCATGGATATTCCTATGTCAATTACTCTTATCTCATAGAATTCAGAGTGTTCCAGAATTACTTCTTGCAGAACTCTTGTATCTTTTAGCTCTCTGATATTTAGTTTTCATCTTAAAGATGCCAAACTGTTCCATTTTCAGAGACAACTTTCTCCTTCCTACGGCCTGACAGGCTAACAGTGTCTACACAACAAACGAAAACAGGAAGCGAGTTTAAACCACCCTTCCATTTTTGACTCCTTTTTATCAGAAGATCCCAAGAACAAAAAACTATCACATCCCTGACGTCACAGTCCATACAGGAGATGAAAATGCACCAAAGACAAAAGAACTTCAGTCAGAGCTCTGGAGTACACTGAGTCCTGTCCATGCCAGCAGGAGAAGAAAGGCAAAGTCACAACACTTACACAGAGGACGTGCAGGACCACAGCTCCATGTCTCCTGTCCTCGTTCGTGAAGATGTCATTGGGGAATTCATGGAGAGCTGCAAAAAGTGGGGAGGGGGAAAAGAAAGCTCAGATGTTTATTCAGCTCCTCACACCGACCCCATGTACTGTTCAGTAACACAGCGAGAGGCTGCCCAACTCAGCCCTGCAGCCACCTGCCAGAGGCTCTGCCTCACCTTGTCCTTGAACACCACCTTCCCCAAATGTTTACTGTGCCATTTCCTTCTGTGGCCAGCACCACACTGTGACCCACAGATGCCCAAGGGGGGACAAACACCCCCCCAGAGCATGGCACAGCTCCTTCCTCGAGGGAAGCAGTCAGTGCCGTCCAGAGCAGGTGCCGTATCTCCTGGAGGCGTTGGCAAATCTCTTCTCACTGCCCAACAATCCACAGAACCATCAAGAGGAGCATACCATGCACTTCACAGCCTTTGCTGCAAATGCACTGTCGCAAGTCATGGAAAGACAAATTCCCTACATTTGCTAAAATGCTTTATTACTGCTCTGGTGTATAAAGTTCTTAAAGACAGCCTGCCAATTAGGCCGCAGGAATGGCTTTAGGCTATAAACCAAAAAGCCAGTGTGAAGATGATGCTCTAGCATTCAAGTGCTTTTCAGTAATTCCAGATTTTGAAACAACAGCTTTCTGCTAATGGTCAGTTCTTCACATTCGGCCATCCGCTGGAAAAAAAAATCAAGCTGCCTTTGACATCTTTAGCAGGTTCTCTGCCTTTCACTTCTCTAGCATTAATAAAGCTCCAGCAATAGGAACTTAATTAGCAACTGCACAGAAGATTAAATGGATAAACAATCCAGCTCACTCTCCCAGTTTTGCTGCCTCTGAAGCAATAATTGAGCAAGAGAGCTGCATTTTAATTTTGCTCCTCATGCAAGCAACAGCTCTACCCAGGCACTGCATCTGAGGAGGAAAACACTCTTTTTTACATACAGTCTTTTGCCCAAAGGCTCGGGTTATTACTCTTAATTGTATTCCTATGGATCAGTAAATTCTATGAGTCCTAACAAACTAGCAGGAGCTATGGGAGCAGTACAGACGGCATCTTTAAAATATCATTAACAGAGGAACACAGCAATTCTCTTCTCCTTTATGAGAACCAGCAATGCCTGTGACTTTTTATCACCAGTCAGGACTCACCCACCAGGACCTGTGACTCCTTCCAGGAGCTGTGACTACTTCCAGGAGCTGTGGCTACTTCCTTCCAAGGCAGAACTAGTCCTGCCAGGCTGCCTTCCCCTACCACCCCAGCACAGGTGCTGTGATAGAGCTTCCATAGGTTGCCAGAAACACCCTTAGGTGTGCAGCCTAAGGAAGTGGTCAGGGAGATACCAGAACAAGGACAAGCACAAGGTTGAGAAAAACCCCAACAAGCAACACAAAACACTATGGAAGCTGGGAGACAATGAAGACAAATCAGGTGGAAAGGATTCATCCTTCCTCAGCAAAATTCTTCATTATGCGAAAACCTAGTGTTTCCCTCACAGCTTTAAGAAATGTTCCTGACCATTCCTCATTCCACAAGCAAAGGAAACACAGGGAAGTCTGCCTGCAGCAATATGCAAAATGGTTTGCTAATACACGTGTTTGTGCTTCCCCCTCCTCCTACAGCTGTCTCTGAGATTTTACATTCATTACAGACAGATGATAAAAATCCAATTCCTTTTGATTATCAAGAGTCTCTGGGAGGTTCAAGGAGACCAAAGTGCGACTAAGGTAAAGGCATGCAGTAAAAAACACTACAAAAATAGCATAAGCTGGCTCTAGTGTCAGTGGCTGGGAATCCTGGCACTCCTTCCTGTGTGCATCAGAAATGCCCAGTGCTCCCTTAGGTTCAGGTTCCCACCCCACACTGGCAGGAAATGCATCCCCTTTTCAGAGAAAATCCAAGATGTCCATCATAACATCCTCCATGACACCTTCCAAACACAAACACATTTAGTGGGTTACACTTGGAAGCATGCAATTATAAACTAATGTATGCAAATTTGAAATCTGCATTTTTACTAGCTGCATCAGGTGCAGATGAGTACAGATAAGAGGAGAGCTTTGCAAAACACAGGAGCTCCTTTCTGAGAAGAAATAAAGGGTGCTGCTGGAACACCACTCCAACAACAGCTGCCCTATTTAGCATGTTATAAAAGCTCAGACAGTTTGTTATTTCACTAAAAGAGTCCCCAGCCTTTGCACAGAAAATAGGTGCAGATTTTGCCAGATTTATTTTGATTGCACAGAAAACTCCAACCACCCTGCCAACGAACCTAAACTCAAAGAATAAAAGACTTCTGCCTAATAATCCACTCTGGTCCTGCAGACTTGGCAAGTATCAGCCTGGAGCAGCAGAAGGGCAGGATTTTCACAGAACTCAGCACCTTCCCAGTTACCTCCTGCGTGGACATTAGGCACAATTCTGGGAGCAGCCCAGCACCCAGAACATTCTCAGCGCGTTCCCAGGGGTTCCAGCCCTCAGACATACACAACTCAGTCTCAGTTTTCAGCTCCTGAGGGTCACATTCCCAGAAAACCAAGGGCTAAAGTCTGCAGCTCAACACAACACTCCTTCCAGGGGCACAGTTCTACCTTGCACTGGGGCAACTTGTAGTACTATGAATCAATATTAGGATTATTCACATTTGGAAGTAACTGGAATTAGATGGCCATTAGCAAGGTATGGATTGGCCTTGGAAAGGGAGCTAAATATTACAGGAACAGATAAGCATTAGGTGTGAGAAGCTATGCTGTTCGGCACTTGACTCGAGGTGTTCTGACAGGCAGTGGCTGCTGTGCAGGACAGGGAGTCCACACCTTTTGAAGGCACCATAACAAGGGCATGGCCAGATTCAGAGGAAAAGTTTGGATCTATACCCAGCAAGAGAAATATTTATTTTAGTCACAATACAATGAGCTAGAATGAATTCTTGTCCTGTTATTCTCAATCAGTGTGCAATTCTGTAAAATTAGAACCCTGTTCAGCCCTGGCCACAGGTGACTTACAGAAGGTTCTGCATCACACTGCACTCAGAGGATTGGCTGGCACAACATAAACCTGTCTCTGCCCAGGCCAGGTGTGCTGAGAAGGTGCTGTTGTACCACTCCTCAGGGGGTGGCACTTTTCACAACCCTCTTTCCAGCTACTCCTTTCCCTCTCACATTTAATGTTCCCACCTTTCCAAAAGGATTACTTTTCAAAAAACCCAGCACTTTAATGGATCAATAGTTCTAAATGCTGCAACATCCACTTATTTTTTACAAAGTCTTTATATTGCTAGCCAGTATATCTACTCTGGGGACAAGAAAACGCTTGGGAAAATCTTCCACTCTGTCCTGGGTTGACGGTGCCTCCTATCCCAATCGTGCAGCTTTATCTCTATGTACTGCACTGTTATGTCTAACCGCTGCCCCCCCCCACCACCCCGGTGGGGTGTTTTGCCGCAGTGGGGCTACTTGGGCTTTTGCTTTTGGCTGCTAGCTCGGCTTGGCTGCAGGCTTTGCTTTGCTTTGGCTGCTGCCTTTACTTTGCTGCTGGTTTTGTGTTTTTTTGCTTTTGCTTTTGTTTTTTTTTCTTTTCCTTTGCTGGTTTTCACTGCTTTCTTTTTTTTTTTCTTTTTTTTCTTTCTCTCCCTTCCCCCCCCCCCCACCCCGAAGATCATTGGACCGGCTCCGGACCTGACCTGGGAATATCTGGGGGTCCTCGACGCCTGAAAACAGAAGCTCTGCGCCCTCCCCTCACAGCAACTGCTTGAGTATTTTTTTTTCCCTTGTGTTGGGGAGTGTCTTTGTTTATTTGTCAATAAATAGGTTTTTTCCACTTCTCCTCCGAGAAATTCCTTCTCAAACCCAGAGCTGGGCGGGGGAAGGGGTGGTGGAGGTTTGTTTTCTGGGGGGCTCCTTCTGGAGACCTTCCCCTAATTTGTCCTAAACCAGGACACACTCTCATCTTTTAAGAGACAAAAGATGTTCAGCCTGGCCAAAGAGTTACCAGCACAGGAAACTCAAATTTACAGCCTTGGTTCATTTTCTCATGCTGTCCCCACAATTCCTTCTCTGCAAATTCTGCTGTTGTCAGCTATGAGTGACAGATGTTAGTGGAGCAGACCTTGTGACATGAATCCAGACAACATCTTCTGCATCCATCCTGACAGCTTTTTACACAGGGAAACAAAAGTAAACTTTAAAGCTATTAGTTACCTTTCTCCCTGTACACTCAGAATCCTTGTTTTAAACTCAAGCTCGAGATCACTGCTGGGTTCAGGGTAAACAACAATATCACATTCAGCACCTGCCTGCAGAATGTTTCACCCAATTCCCTGACCTCCAGCCGTATCCCTGGACAGCACCAGGTCTGGCTTCCCTGCTGTCTGTCCCTCACAGGAAGTAGGGACCTGCCAGGGTGAACCTGCAAGTGCAGGAGGTGAGCAGGCTCATGAACTGCTGGATCTGTGCAGCCTCACAGCTCTCACTGCCTGGAGACCAGCTGGGGCACACACAGCCCACCAAACCCTGTTCCCATGGGTGTAACATTAAATCACACGGCACAGGCAAGGGACTGTGAACATCTTTAGCTGCCTTTAAAATCAATGAGATCAGTCAAATTAGTCCAATTCTCTCTGAAGGGAAGGTGAGTACCTTTTATAAATAAATAAATAAATATTTTACTGTCTAACAAGTGAAAATGGTATTTGCATTGCAGTGGCATGAGCTAAAATGCAAAGAGAGGCAAACTATGGTGATACGTCAATAATAAAACATTTTGCTAATGTTTCACTCGTGTCTCCACTTAACTGCTGCAAACCCGCAGCTAAAGCAGTGCAGGGCACAGACCCCACAGTAAATCATGCAGCACGCCCAGAAGCACCATCCGACACCTCGAAGTGGCTTTTCCAGACGCCGTGCCTGGCCCCTGGGAGCAACCCCTGGAAGGACAGACCGCAGTCATCCAACAGAGGTGGCAGCAAGAGGCAGAGTAGTGGTAGCACCCCTGCTGAAGCTACTGAGCCTGGCCAGGTACCTGTTCACAGGTGCCTCTTGGTGGGATGAGCCAGACAGAGCAGGTGTAGTGTGAATGAAATGGGAGAGGTCTTGCATTCTCCTGAGTAAGTTATGCATGGGTGGAGGAAAAGGAAGGAGGGAGAAGATGGAGGAATATGAGATGGTGTACCCTGTGGTGCACAGGGAATTCAGAACTGGCAGCTCATTTGCATGGGGACTGAGAACAAACACTACTCCCCGCTGCTCTGGAGGAAGCACTCGAGAGAAATCACGGCCTGAAAGCAGCCAGCAGAGCAGCTTCCAGGGCCCTCCAGCCACAGAGCAGCTGGCATTGCAGCTCCTGGGAAGCCACACTTCTGCCGTGCAGCACCAATTCCAGGAAGGGCAGCTCTGGCCAGGCATGTGGGATTGGGCTGCAGGAGTGTTTTACCTAGGTGTAAACGTGCACACAGCTACAACACACGTGGCTCTGTGGGCATCCCCAACAGCTGAGCTGCTTGTCATTCCATGCACATCTGACTGCCAACTCTCCAGAATTTCAGATGTTCGGAATTGTGCAGAAATTGCAAAATGCATTTCTTTTGAAAGAGCCACATGAAGTGCCCAGCCCTGCACATCTCATACTATGGGGTCCCTCTTTCATCTCTACTCTCCTGGCTGTGTGCTGGGTGGCACTGTGCCCTCAGGCTCAAGTCTGCTCCATCATGGGGCTCTTTCTCCATGCCAGCTGCACACACACTCTCCTGATGCTTTCCTCCACAGCAGGAAGTAAAGTCTTGAAAGAACAAACCCCTAAACATAAGCACCCTTGTGAAGTCAAAAAGGTTCTGCCCTGACTTCAGTGCAAATGAGTTGCTTGCAAGGTCAGAGGTGCATTGAGATCCAAGGACAACAAGCAAATACATCTTCACATAAATGGGGGAGAAATTGAAAATAATAAATAATATGCAACAGCATATGGTTCAGAGAGAGTTTAAGTCAAATAACAGTAGCAAGTGACCTTTAAAGAGAAGGTTATACTTTCTTTTGTTCAGTACAAGAACTATTATCTGTCACAACAAGAATATGGCTATCGTTTCCCAGGATCTTTGCGCTTTTATATTCCCGTGTTTCACTTTACCATGCTATAGTTAAGCTGCTTAAATATATATATGTATGCTTAAACTGACGGGGGGCAGGGGTTGATTGGATACCAAGAAGAAATTCTTCCCTGTGAGGGTGGCCAGGCCCTGGAACAGGCTGCCCAGAGAAGCTGTGGTGGCCCCTGGATCCCTGCAAGTGTCCAAGGCCAGGTTAAATGGAGCTTGGAGCACCCTGGGATAGTGGAAGGTGTCCCTGTCCATGGCAGGGGGTGTTCCAACCCAAACCTTTCTGGGACTCTGCAGCAGATTTTGTTCTCCTCTGTGCCACTGTCCCCCATCCCAAGCAGCAATTGCTCCCTGTGAGAGGAAGAACAGAGAGCTATCAGCAGAACTGCCAGTGGTACAACTTTTACAGACCTAAGCACCGTTGGTGTTGGATCAAGATACGACAAATGCAATGCGTCTCCAAAGTAATCCATTATCAGCCACACACTCTGCTCAGAAATAGCTGGCACAAGGAAGGTTCTTAGCAAAACCACATCAAGAAAAGAACAAATCCCTGGCTGACTTCTGTCCTCACACGAACTGCCAGAAATTCCTAATTTACTGGCTTAATTACAGCTATTCTGGAGTCCCTGGACTTCTTTTGATCTGGAACGGAATACAGTCCCTCTTTCATTAGAATTATTTTGGGGAACAAATATTCATATTGTGTTCATATCCATGGGCGGACTAACCAAAAAAGGCAACTTTACAAGAAGCACTTCTATAAAGCCATCTGGAAAGGAAGATGCTGCTGTCACCTCTCTTTTCTTGGGGGGAAAAGGGAGGGACTTTTTAATCTCTCAGCATCCCAAGTACTGGATGCAGGAATGCCATGAGTTCAAACAAGGGGAGCAAATTCCCCTGTCTGCTTCAGTCTTAACCCCATTATGGGAGTGGCTGGGAACCGGGACTGAAGCATACAAAAGAAAAAAAAAAGGCAACAACCTCCTGCAAAGAATCAAACTTTTGGATTTTGCCAAAAACATGTTTAAAGTTGTGGCTTAAACACATGGTCCAGGAAGAGAGGCAGCTTACATGTGGGCCGGCCAAAGCCAGCCCTATCCAGCAAGCAGTAGGGTGATGCCATTGTGAGCACCCAGAATGTGGCGCAGGGACAGCACCTTGGGCCAGAGGAAGGTGTGAGGGGGACAGAGACCCTAGAGTCACAGAACCCTTTAGGCTGGAAAAGCCCTCAAAGGTCACAGAGTCCAGCCCCCAACCCAGCACTGCCCTCCTGCCAAAGCAGGCTCTGCTCCAGGCCACCCCAGCCCTCCCAGCCTGGAGGCTGCCATGGGCTCTACCTCCCACATGCCATGAGGGCAGGGATTTACTGCCCGCAAATGAATTTCAGCATTTGAATTGTCCAGGCTCATCTGCTGAGCAGCTTTAATATGCTTTAAGCTCCCCTGAATGTATAAATGCTTAAAGCTATTACAATCTCTTTGTTATTTTACATTAGGCATCCCATTAACTATTTTCTTACTTCTATATAATCAGTGTTTACCATCATTTGGAGATTAATTCTGGATAATGAGGATACATAGCCTGTCCCCTCTAGAGGACAAGAGTTGGCTGAAAGGCAGGGCAGCCCTGCCATGACAGGAAGCCCCTGTCCTGACACCCTGGGGAGCACAGGACAGGACCCCAGAGCATGTTATGATTTTCCACTTAAGCTTACATGATACACAGAGGATCTGGTCCCTTCCCCTCTCAGCCACAACAAAAGCAAAGACATCCTTTCCCTTCCCATTTCCATCCCAACACAAGGTGCTTAAAGTGCTCAGGCACTTAAATTTTATGTAAATTATATTTAGCAAATCAGAGAGAGTTCCATACTTCAGACGTCCATCATTTTGTTCTTTGCATATAAAACTAGCAGGGAAAATCTCCATTCCAAGATTGCAAGGTTAAAATGCTACACCTACCTAAAACATCTATAGAAGGGAAATTAGAGCAATCCTTTACTTTGATAGAGCAATGAAAGTACATTAGAAGGGAATTATTGGGGGTGTAAACATTAGTATGGGAAGGATTTTCAGGTGACAAAGCGGCACGGCTCTCAGGATGATAGCTGGCCTTTTCCAAGGCATCCCAACATCTCTGGCTTCAGCTTGGCTTAGGATCAGCCACAAGCCCAGCTCCAGCTGCAGACAACTCTCTACCTGGCTGAAACCCATAGCACAGGGCATTTACTTGTGCCCTTTGAGAATCAACACATCTTCTAGAGCCCCTTTTTCAATTCATTGGGATTTCTAAGCACCACTCTGCTCCTCCAAGCATACCTCGGACCCTAAGCTCACACATCCTGCACACCTGAGAGGTTCCCAGAGTTATCTGCTAATGGTCTAGGCATTATTTAATCCAATTTTTCAGCTACTGCACTGTATCATCATGTCCAGGTTCAACTGGGAGGTTTCTCAGCCAACTCATTACTCTGCCACCAGCAATTCCCTTACTCCAGGCTGAGATTTCAGTGTTACATGCATTCATCATGCACTTGGCAATGACCATCTCAGAGAAGACTGACACTTGTGCCATTCCAAGAAATGGGAAATGGGATGAATCACATTATTTCTAAAAAGAGTTGGGGCAACTGCACACCATTCTGCTGGGAAGAGTCAGCTTGGAACTAGGGATGGCTGCAGAAAGAAGAGGATGCAGCAAGCAAGATCCTCCATGGATGGGAACCACCACAGCCCCGTCTAAACAAACTAATTGACTTCCAGCAATTAGCACTGACCAAGGACCTCCACTTGACTTCTATCTGCTGCAATATGACTCCAGCAGCAAGGCTGTCACAACACCTTTTGGAATCAGTGCCCTCAGAAGGCTGAGGTCAGTGAAACTGGGGACTCTGGCTCTCCAGCACAGCCCTAACACAGTGCACACTTTCTGTTCCCCACATCTCAGCTTCTGAACTGCACAGGAAGCTCAAGAGATTTTTGTCTTCTTTGTAATTATCTATATAGTGCCACTCTTTCTTCTTGCTCTCATTTTGTCCGGAAGAGTGTCCCTGATGGAGGAGCTCAGTGCTGCTCAGGGGACCGAGCCAGAGAGCGAGAACCATCAGGGTCCAGATCTTTGGAAAACCCATACTCAGGCTTTGCTCTGCCACATGGCAGAGCTGGGTCCTGCCCTTTCCTCTGGGGTCCCACTGACAGATTTCAGCTTTGCTTTCCTGTTTTCCTCTAGCTGATTCCTATACAGCAGAAGAAGACATGGTCCAGTTTATTCTATGACTGTGGGGAAAAGTGAACATGCAGCACATGCAGATGAAGCAAAGTACATGGCAGGTCCCTCTACAGTCATGCATTTTGCTTTATGGTGACAGGCAGGCTTAGAGCCCAATCTCCAGCATAAAAATCACATCAATCAATGTTAATGTACTATTCATACATCAGAAAGACAACACTGGCTATAAATAGATACCAGTGGTTGCAGAAGACAAGGCACTTCCAGAATTCCATCTCCAAAGCCCTTTCATCTCACCCAGAAACTGAAAACCCCTAAATATAGGATTACTGTTAAAAATTCATGAGCTTCAGCAGCTATTTATCAAAGTCATGGAAATAGGATATCTTCATGATAGTGAATGAGTTGACATTCACTACCAATAAGCAAATGTGCCCTTTATTACCATTTTAGAACAGAACATTGCTACTGATACCCAAAGAAGATTGCATTATCACTGGGCGTTAGCATTAGCTTTGCTACAATACACACATCATACCTGCCATCTGTATGCCTCACACTTATTAGTTCCCAAATGATGATGTGGACAAGGCCAGCTCCATGGAGATTGACCACAGAAGGCTGCCAGGATGGTCTGTCCCAAAGGTGGGACTCCTCTCCACAAGTAGTGCCCCAGACCACACCTACAGTGATCCCTCCTCCCTCCAGGCCCCGGATGCTCTCAGCAGAGCTCGCTGGAGAGTCCCAGCTCCTCAGTGGCAGAGGCAACTGAACACAGGCAGCACCCCCTGCTCATTGCAGGGCTGCCGAGCAGCAGCAGTGACAGTAGCCACACAGCAGATGACAATGCTGACTGGGACATCATCAATGGCAGCTCCTTTCACACCCCACTCACAGCCTCCTACCACAATCACTGAACCTTAAAGGTTCAATCAGAATGCAGAAGTGAAAGAATAGTTCCTATCTGTAATGTTCTTTCATGTCTTTTATATCTGCAAATTTATATACACTTTATATGCGGACATGGAAAAAGTATTCATTGCTGTCAGCTGGGAGAAAGGAGAAGCACAAAGGAAGGAGGAACGCCCTCACCTCCTTCACATGACAAGAGAAAGCTGGACACAAAATCAGAGTGGTTTGATTTCAGTGGATCCCCGAGAATTTGTTCTTCCAAACAATCAGAAGGAGCTCCAAGGGGCAGCTGTAATTACATCTAAATCCCCACTCAAGCAGGACTCTTTTACATGTGGCTGGAGAAAGGACCATCTATTTTATGAAGGTACTACTAGGCTCTTTTTTAATTTTCTTTTTTATCCTAATTATATTCTTTTCCTCCCCTTCCTCCCTAAATGGGAAGCATTGCCTTGGTAATATCCAGAGTCTTAAAATAAGATTATCTTTTCAAATGAGAGAGTCTTTTAAGTGGGATTACACCTTACAATGGCAAACTAGTCTTTCAATCAATTCCAGAGGATACACTTACAACCTCATTACTCTGGAGGAGCCTACATTTACCGGCAATGAATGAGAAGCATTTAGACCAAGTGCCTCCAGCCTCTCCTTCGCTGAGCACCTCAGAACTGCACTCTGGTGCTCCTTGGGAGCTTCAGCCTTGCCAGAGGAGGAGGAAGAGTGTGGTCCTGGTTTCAGAGGTGCCACCAGCCAGCAGGAAGCTGAGGATGGACAGGCCAGCTGGCAGGAAGGGGACTATGACACAGCAATCTGTGGGGGCTTTTAAACTATTTGTCCTCTTGCAATCCCTCCTAGCTCTGCTTTCTACAGCAAAATCCTGTGTCATCGAAAGGTCGGCTTGTCAGGGTGGTACTGGCATTGCTGATGTTACAGCTAGTGCTGGAGACAGAAAAAAGCACCCCAGAGATGTTCTCCCATCAATGCCTTACTTAATACCTTTCACTTTTACATCAAGTATCACCCACCTCATCACCCTGTCCCCCCTCCTGCCGTCCTGCCTTCCAAGATGGAAAAACAAGAAGGCAGCATTCCTATTCTCAAGGAAAGTCTCTTTGTGTGAAGGGCTGATCCCTGCTGAAGCCAGACATGACACACATTTTGTACAGCCCTATCTTAGTTTGAAAGATAGGTGTTCACCAGGGAAAGCCAGAGCCTCCCTTGGAATGGAGAATACAAACTCACTCTCTCCAAATTATTGTAATTTTGAAATTAAGGGGGGTCTCAGGCAAAGGTATGGGGATAGGAATAACAGTTCTTTACTGGTATTTATAACAAGGCAAACAAAACAACAACTACAGCATTAACAACAAAACAGAACCAGGAACCTCACAACAGCCCTCTCGGCTGAGATGGGAAGGGACGGAGGAGAGGCCCTGCTTCACAAAACCCCAGTCAGTCCAATCTCAGTGCCACTGCAGGTCTCCGAGGAGCACCAAGCTGGAACGGCAGGACTGAGCAGGAATCCTGGGCTGGTGGATGAGATGTATCAGAAGCTCCACGGTGGTAGCTGGAATGGCAGGGATGAGCAGAAATTCCAGGTTGGTGGATGAGAATGCACCAGAAGCTCCGTGGTGGGAGCTGGAACTGCGGGATGTCGCAGCAGGGCAGGGGGCACGGGGTCACAGTGTAGCAAAAAGACCCAGAACAGTCCCGAAGAAGCGCGGCCCCGCTCCAGCAAGGCAGGAGAAGGCAAGCTCAGAACTCCCGGACACACGAGCTGATGGTGGCAGACCCCCAAGTTGGATTGTACTTCGGTGGTGACAGCAAACTTCCCCCCTGCAGCAAGCAGCAGCCTGGCTGTCCTCCTTCCAATGCCGAGAGTGAGAGAGTGCAGCTGCCCCCAGACCCATCCTTTACCTGCCCCCAAACTCGCGGTATCTTCCCCCTCCGATCGAAAACTCCCAGAGACAAAAGAAATGTAGAAGTGTAGCCAGGTGATACCCTTCTCTCCTCTGGCCACTTCTTTTTCTTTTTGCTTAAGTACCAAGAAGTACCCAGTAGTTAGCTTCCTAGCAACTTATGGAAAAAAATTCTACAAGTAAAAAAGAAACAAATGTAACCCCCAATAAGCCCTCGCCTGCTCTTGGCAGGGCTGGAGCTGCAGAAGGTTCACATCATCGACAAGAATCCCCCATTGCATGTTGCTTCTCACTGAGCAAATTCCAGACATTCCCAAAGAGGCACATGTAGACCAGGGCCATGAGCTCACATTCTTCTTTCTCTGGCACCTGTGGATGCACTCCTGGGATGCAGAACCCACCTGCACCCCACTGGGTCCAGGGCATTGACCACCTTCAGCTGCTGGGCCCAAATATTTACTGTACGCTGCTGCCTGTGCCCTGACTCACATGAAATCCATCAATCCCATCCCAATACACAGTTTACGAGGGCAGTTCATTAAAACCGGGGCCATCACTTGTTGGCTGCTGCACAAATACCTGGGGAGGACAGTGCTGATTCCTACCAACTGCTCTGGAAACTTGCCCCTCAGCTATGACTGGGACCTTCCTGAGCCACGGGGAAATGCAAATGCTTAAACTTCAGCCATTCTATATTGTAAATTCACAGTCCAACTCCACTTCCTAACAATGCACATACATGCTGCAGTAAGAAGTGGCCCAGAGCGCCTGAAAGCATTAATATAGGGAAAATCCACTTGCACAACACGTGGCTTTTAGTTTTAATGGCTGCAAGGGGACAAAACACATTTAAAGCAAAGCCAAGGAGGATGGCAAGCATCTCCTTGCATTCTATCAGGCTAGAGGAAAGCACTGTACCACTGAGGAAACCACTGCAAGGATGATGAGCCAGAGGCCTGGCAAAGGCACAGGCAGCAGGAACAGCCAGGCAGCTCAGCAAAGGACACAAACCAGCTTGGGATGTGAGCAGGTACACAGAGGGGACACTCCAGAACCAGCTGCAGTGAGCCAGCCAGGCTGTGAGCAGGGACACAGAGGGGACACACTAGAACCAGCTGCAGTTAGCCAGCCAGGCTGTGAGCTGCTCACAGTGATTCATCCTGTCAGGAGGAGGCTTCCCTCAGCCACACAATGATCCAGACTAATTTCCTCTGCTGACCTATACACCGGTGTGTCACACTCAGGGAACACATGCCAGACACTTTCAAAGAGCTTTGGGGGAGGTTTAGCCAGAAGGGCAATGGATTTCAGTGGCAATCACACAGCTAAATACCATGTTTCCCTTGGTGGCATAACCTTTGCATAACTGTTACACTTCTCTGCCATCAATAATCTACAAACAGCCTTAAAAAGGCCTCTCATCTCCCTTGCATGAACCATTTCAGGGGCACGCCTGCTAAGGGACCCTGTGCACCCCACTGCAGCCTCTGAGGGCATTATTTTTCAGGTGTCATTCCAGCCATGCAGAGGCTCAAGCACAGCACCTCTCTCTGCCTGGTTACTAGTCAGAATGAGGGCAAGGATCCAGCGACATGTGCACACAACAGCTGGAAGTCCTGTCAGCCAGGAAAACTCTGGGTGTTTGCAGAAGACTGAGGGCACAATGCAACATCATGCACTGCCAAGCTTCAAGGCACGTGGTTGTGGCGCTTGGCTGCCGCACGGACCTTGGGGAAGTGGGAACAAAACAGTGAATCCCGTGGCTGCAGTGGTCTGGGAAGAGGGGATTGTTGAGAGCTAGGCAAGACATGCCTGTGCATGCTAACAACCTGCTGGATGGCAGGCCCCTCCAGAAGGAGCACTACTGGCAAAACAGCCAGCGGCTCTGCCATGCCCTGCCATTATGCATATCAGGGGACTCTGCACAGCAGCACCTCTGTACTCACAGTGTCATACCCAAGGCACTTCCTTGGGCCTTACACCCCTCTCACCCTGCCAAGGGAAGTGGAGGACAAACCACAGCAAACACAGGCATGATATCCCACATGAGAACACAGCAGTAAACAAACAGGTCCCGACTCAGACAGGTTTTGTTGGTGAAGGAAGGAAAAGCTCTACAACATTTTATCTACACACTGCTGCCAGCATCTCTGGGGCTAAACTGGATTTCCTAAAGCACAGGGGGCAACAGCAGAGTTCACTGTTACACAGGTGAGATGTAAGGACATCTCACAGACCACAGTGCTTGGCAATCTCCTGCTCTGTTCTCCAAAACAGCCTGAGTTTTTAGAGGCTTTCAAAGCCAGTAAGCTGGGATCACTGTACAGTCAATGCATTTGGCCGGCCAGGAAGCAGAGTGGATGCAGAGAGAAGGCAGAGGCAAGGAATCATGAGCAGCAAGGCAGTTGTGTCCCTCTGCAAGCAGACTGAGGTGCCAGGGCACAAATCAGGCCTGGCAGAAAACACTGCATGCACCAGCACCTTCCAGTGCTGCCTCCTGTCAGCTCTGAGCTGCTGCTAATTCCATCGGATGCCCCCCCTGGGGTTGACAGGCATCCCTTTTACACTACAGCTGAAGACACAAAACCTGGATACAGAAGACGTTCAAAATGCAGCTCATTTCCTTCCCGCAGTTATCATTCCACATCAGTCAGACAGGAAAGATTATTACAGGGTAACAGGGTTGAGAAGAGAGTTGCTGACAAGGGGGATGGCAAATTAGTCCCAACGTTCTGCAGGAAGGGGCAACACACTTTGCTCCGGCTCCTGTGTGCTGGTTCAAGCACAGCAGCCCGGCCCGGGGGGTCAGCTCATGTTTGGAGGGTTCTGCTCAAGTCCAGGCAGCCTCTGTAACCCCTGTGCAGAGTCACAGCCCTGCTGTCCCTCAGCACAGCCCAAGCCTTGCCCCTCCTGCAACCCAGGCAGCAAAAACAAAAACCAAACCAAACCAAACCAAACCAAAAAAACCCAAAACAAACAAACAAAAATCCCCAACAACAACAACAAAAAAAACAACTCATTTTCCTTTCTGCATCCTGACATTCTCTTTTCTCATTCTCATAGCTCCAGGGTATCGATTCCACCACTGAGGTGCCTCTGCTGATGCCTGGAGGAGAGTGTCCCCTCCACCACCCTCCTGTCCAGGGGTGCACAGCTGCCACTGCCCACAGTGTGGCAGGCTGAGAAAGGAAAAAGCCCCAAAGAAGAGAGGCCACAACTCCTGACCCCCTCCCCTGTGCTCATGGTTGCCTTCAGGAAGTTTACGTGGTGAGGAACACTCCTCATCCCAAACACACTGCAAGTTGGGTTTGCAATGAAAGGCTTTGATTAAAACTGGCATCTCCTGCTGCCACCAGCCCCAGCCCTCCCAGGAGACAGGCTGTATGGTAAACACAATATGGAAATCTGAACAAGTGGAATTGAGTCCGTGCTGCTGTAAGCCAGGAGGAGCACTGAGCTACTCACACAGGGCACTGGTAAAGAATATAACTACTGGAATTAGTTGGGGACAAAATCTGCGGGAAAGCCTTTCTCTAGTGACCCAAGGCTACACTTTCTCAGGGCACATGGAAGCCCTTGCACATTCTCTCTGATTCCTTTAGTATCAACTTTTGGAGATAACCACAAACACCTCCAAGCCAGGAACAACAGGAGCAGTACCACCCTCACCAGGATGCAAACATCAACAACAACAAACTGTAAGAAGGTTGTTGAAAAGAACACAGCCCTAAATGCCAGCAAAACCCCAGAGACCCTTGAAACAGCCCCAGCACCACTGCTGGCCATCCCTGGGCTCTGCTGGAACCACGGCACAGTTGAACAGGAGATCCATTACAGGAATGACCACTACAGGATGGCACAGCCCTAAATCTGGCACCAACACTCAATAACCAGCCATGTGAAAGTGCTTCTTATGGCCTGGTCAAAAAGTAAAATATTGCACAGATATTGCCAGGCACCCAACACTAGGGATTGACAGTACCTCCCTCTGCTACGGGCCTAGACATAACAACCACAGCCACATTTCCAAGGAAGGTTTAGCCAAGCAAAATATCACCAAAGAGCAGCTGAATATTAATTAATGAGACTGGAAGCCACAGCTCTTCACCCAAGAAAGTCCTTCCAGCTATTTTGTGGAACGTGACAAACATGGCCAGATACAATATCTGCTTCATGTCCCAGCACTGTTAGTTCCCAGCAGCAAACAGGAGAGGAAAGCACTCCTGCGCAGAGGAGCCTGCCAGCTCTGACCCTCCTGAGGGAGGGCACAGAAACTTCTGAGCTGGAGGAATGTTTCTGGGTCATAGACCCAAACATCCCCTTCCAACAGACAGCAAAGCTGGAGGAAGCCACATCTCCCTGCCCTAGCTCTGGGTAATTCAGTCCCCTGCTTCTCAACCCCAGGCATCCTCCAGGTCCCACTGTTTCAGCCCCAGAAAAACACATATAATTGGGGTCAGACTAGGTGACCTTCAAAGCTCTCCTCCAACCCAAACAATGTTATGATTCTATGATAATTAACACAATGAAACAGAAACCTGGCGTGTAACAGCAGTGACCAGAGTGACCCAGTACATCCCTGTCGACCACTTGGACACAGAACCCAGAAAGGAGACTGGGGTCACCAAACCAGGAGGGTAACAGCCTGCTGCTGGCCAGGATTAGTGCACCCCCACATTCCTCCACAAAACCAGCTCCAAAATGATGGATGGCTGTGCTCTGCATGAGGGCACACAGGCACTGCAAATTTGGAATTGGGCAAGAAGTGACCAAGTACATGGATCGCAAATACTAATCTGTTCCACTTCTAAGGCTCCTTTCCATGAGATTTCCCAAAACTGCTGTGAAGACCTGACTAATTCTCTCACGGTACAGGCATCACCCCTGTCACTCCACTGAGCAAGCAAGGAGCTGCAGGGGGGTGAAGTGACTCGCCAGATACCAAGGCAGCATGGAACCGAGGGACTGCCTTCCATACCCAGACTGAAATACTTTCTCTCATTTCCACCAGGCTCAACATCACACCAGAAACCACCTCACCCCTTCCAAACTCCAATAAAAATCCTTCAAGCCTTATTTTACTTTATTTATTTATTTTATTTTCCACACAGCTTTTAAGGAAAACTAAATTATTCTTGTTAAATGTCTCCCTCCTGCCTCTAAAAGCCCTGATTTTATTCAGCTCTCTGCTGAGAACTTCCCTATTGTAATTCGGCTCAGCCAGAGCAAACCAAAACCAAGAAAGGTTTTTCTGCTGACTACTTTAATCCACCTGAAGCCCTAAACATACAGGGCTGGATGGTTTCTAGGACAACAGTGCAAGCTGAGAATAAGACAGCTTCAGAGGTCTGGACCCCTTGGAGGGGACCTGGACGTGAAATACAGCTCAGGCATTGAAGGACAGAGGATCTGACCCATCCCAGTGCTTGATTATTCTGATGGAAATCTGGGATGTACACTTCAGCTTGCTGTCAATGCCATAATTTAGTGCTGAGAGAGAGCAGCATCTGACCCCCCAGAACCACTCAAAGTCACCTCCCTTTGTACAGAGTGACTGGATGGAAGGACGTTCCCTGCCCCAGTGTTAACTGAACCAGAGCAGAAACATCCTGGTGCAAGGAGTTAGCTGCTGTCAGCGCCCTGGCACATGCCAGGCAGGAAGTACATTTTCCCTTCTCCCTTTCCATGCCTGACTTTACCCTGGCCCACTGTGCAGGTGTCTGCAGGTGGCTGGGACAGAGCCCCAGATCCCACACGGCGAACTCTCTTCTCAAAACACACGCTGACACCGTGCTACAGCCATGAAAACAGGACACACACTGTGCTTTTCCCACTGCAAGGCTCCATCCATCAGCGAAGCAGAATATTTTTGCCCCAGCCACGGGGAAAGCATTAATCTGTAAAGCAGCACACCCTTGGATGATGTCAGTGGAAGGCATTACCATCCCCACCTAAAGCATTTTCCAATGAGTTTCCTGAAAGGCTTCCTAGCTCATGACAGGTTGGTCCTGCACAGGGGCGCTTTTCCTGCACAGGACGAAGCTCTCTGGCACTCCACCACAGCTGCCTGCTCTCCATCCAAGCACTGTGGAGGCCAAATTTTCCTTTTTCAACTGTTTGATATACACAGTTGGAGCTCTATTATGTGGATAGGATCCCCAGGGAGGGTTTGTGGTTGGCTGGGAACATTTCCTAAGGTGTTTTTGAAATCTCTTTTTACTCCGAGATTTTTTTCCTCTTCCCTATTGTTCCTCTTATTGCTGCCAAGCTGAAACACAATGAGTTCATTTAAACTGGAAGTGTAAAGGTTTGCAAGGGATCTGTGAAGCTTTAGCTGTTCCCATGTCAAAGACAATGGCAAGCAGGTCTGGCTGAAACATCTCTAACAACAGGTGTGTTTCAAAAGGAAGAAAGAACCAATCTAACTCCCTAACACTGAAATTTCCACTTAAGCAGTATTTCAGTGCTTGTCAAGCTCCCTAACAAGGCTTTACCCTAGCTGACCTTCCATGATTTCCCTGGCACCAGGCCATGGAGGGAATCCCCACTCTCTTTGCTAGGGTCCCATCACTCACAGCAAAAAAAATCAACAGTTCGTAAGTGCCAGAGAAACACTGGGAATACAAAAGCACTCCCAAATGACACCTCTGTCTAGCCCTTTCCTGCCTACCATGCAATTTATAGTTCTACCTTTAATGGCTGGCCACCCTCACCAGACACAGGAGCACACGGTCAGCAACAACAATCTGCCTTTGCTGTCACCTCACCAACATGACAGGGATTTGCTAATTAGCCACTCCTGCTCACTACATTATCCAAGTTAGACCTTTCCCCACCCAGAACAGGCCATGAGGACAAGAACACCACATAGTTAACATTCTCACTGCCCAGGAAAGAGTCAAGAGGCTTCACCCGAGATCCAGCCATGCTCTGCTGCGCCTGATATGGACAGCAGGACCAATTTGCACCTTCTCCTAGTGAATAAAACAGATGGGCAAAATGGTTCTTTCAGGCTCATCCAGCTGGCTGGTGGCAGATCTGGAACAATAAGCTCCAAAATTCCCGCTCTGCTCATTAATTCTGGCTGCCAGTCCTACATCTGATCTGTGCCAGTCCAAGATCTGTCACACAAAAAGCTGCCCCAGCTCCCTGGGATTTTAGAGATGGATAACACTTACTATGTTGGTGTTGAATTTCAGTCAACTGCCGAGACCAAAAGGTTTAGATTTGTTTAAACCAAAAGGTTTAGATTCATTTAAAAAGCACATTAGACTAACTCATGGGAGACAGGTCCTGTCAGTGCCTACCAGACTCCTCAATTCAGATGCGACTGCTGAAGAGCAAATGGCTCTGCTGGAGCTGGGATAGTAAAACCAATCTCTGGCCTAGCCCACTGCAGAAACTCTCTATACCTCCTAAATATACCAAGCCACTCACCTGCAGCACTTTCTCTGTAGAGCAAGATCCAAAAATAGCGAGATTTTGGATACAATACTTTCTGAACTGGCATCCAGGGATGGCAAAAGTCAAGTGCACATTGTTTTGGCACTGCTCAAGCAAGCCTGCCCCTTTCCAGAGAGGGCAGCCAGACCAAAGATCCTATTTCCAAACCAGCCACAAAGTTTGTGTTCCACCTCCATCCTTGGCAGCTGTTTGCCCTGTTTGCGATCCAAACAGTTTTTACTGTTTACCCTCACATTTATTCCAAAAACAATACAATGTGCTCAACAAAGACATGTAAGGAGAATGCAGCACACAAAACATCAGCAGGCAGGTCACTGTAAGTTTAGTGGCTGGATGCCAATCACATAATGATTTGCAAGCTGTTTCTCAACACGTGGGTGAGCACATGGGACCCTGGGCTGCAAGCAAAAGCCATGTATTTAGCAGGAGATGAAGCCCTCTCAGCACACGAAGGTACCAGCCTACAGAGTGATGGGGTTACTTGAAAGTGTGCTCAGCATTTTGTCTCATGGCAGTGCATTAAATAGAAGAGAAATGTGTTCCCACCTGAGTACTGAGCTCCCAGCAATCTCTCCTGGTGGCCCAGGAGTGCCACTCAGCTTAGGAATGAAACATGGCAGAACATTCACAGGGTCCTTGAGACCCCTCAGCTCCCAAGGCAGGGATTCCTCCACCCCAGCAAACTGCTCCACTGGGGCTCCAGTCTGGCACCTCCATGAACACCTCCCTGCAGTCCAGTGAAGCCTTTCTGTAAAACACTGGATTTGAGCTGGGACCTCACTGTTTCCAGTTTGGGCCTAGGCTGGTTTTTCCTCACAGCCCTTTTTAGGAAGCTTTTTCACACCACTCATCTTGTGGCTGGAAATGTCTTGTTTCCAGCCTGTGTTTATCCATTGCCCATTCCTATCTCCTGTTGGTATGCCAATCCTGCCCACCAGTTTAGTGCTAACCCCCGGGTATGCACAGGTAACACTTTACTTTTTTTACTTACTGCACCAAAAAAGACCAAGGTGTTGTTTTCTTGCTCTGAGCCTCCACAGTCCCCTGACTACCCCAGTATTTTACATTTACTTCCTCCAGCCTGAGTTCCTTCCTCAGTGTGCTGACACTGTTGCAGCAAGCAGTCCTAACAAGTTCTCAGTAGAGCTGCGGGCTGGAGCACAAATGTTTTCCGATCCCTGCTGGAAATGCTTCACATGCCAGAGCTCAGGAACTGGCTGCCCTCTGTGTAGAAGCTGTGCTGTGAATCCCCTTTCACAGCTATGGCTGCTGTACTCATCCTCATGGCAGCCTAGTTCTCCTCCATCCTGACTCACAGCTGCTTGCCTTCCAACCTCTGCACACAAACCACCACAAAATACATGGAAAACAACCAATCATAAGACCCAAATCTGCATGAACTCCTCTACTAAATTGTTTCCAAGCCACCTGTTTCTGCAGGAGTATAGAACTTCAGGGTCATGCAGTTGGGTGGTGCAAATCCTACGTGAGGGATTGATTTACTCCCTGGTTACCCAGAGAGCTTGGAAATGGCATGGTCTCACCTTGGGCATCCTTTCCCTACTTCACATGCCCTTAAGGCCTCAGAGTGCATTTAATCCAACAAGTTCCACTTCACAGTTACCCTCTCCCTGTGCTGTGGGAAGAGGCCAGGGGAGTGGGATCATGCTCCAGAGCCACCCAAGCTCGGTGACAGTGACACAGACCCAAGAGCCAACACTGGAGTGGACTTTCATTCCTTTTGTCCACTCATCATGGCTGATATTTGCCTGCCAGTCAGGAGAACTGGCTCAGATCACACCTCCCAGTCGAGCTGTTCCCTCTCTGATCCATCACCAACACAATGGTGAGGGCTGAGGAAGCAGCAGAGGCCAGACAACATTATTGAGGATGCCCAGGCTGCAATAAAATCCACCTATCTCCTCACAAAGTTACTCCTTCTCATGTTCCTGTCAGGAGTGAAGAACTGTTTCTGATGGCGGCAAAGGAGAGCGGACAGATCACACAAGCACAGGAGGACACCACATAAGAGCTGGCACAGGATGACAGGGTAAAGTGGCTCCTAAAGGGGCGGCTTGGAGAGGTGTCCTGGGTTGTAGTATAAGATATGCACAAAGTATTCTATCACCATCTTCATGAACTGTTGAAACCAATTGCTGAAGCAGTGTTCTTCCAGGTTCCCCTTCCCTCTTCTGTTAAGGTGTCTTCTATTAAGGTGTCTTCTGTTAATGGGTCTTTTGTTAATGGGTCTTCTGTTAATGGGTCTTCTGTTAATGGCCTGCTGCATGACTCATAGATATCATAGTTATCTCACTTTAATGGGTCATCAAGGACCCCCTGTATGACTCATTATCCCATTGTGAGATGCTCCGCCCAGGAGGAGGAGCCAAGCATTCTCACCTGGATATAATTTGGGACTTGGGACAATATGGGGGACCTTACCCACTGGATTCCCAGAGGATCAGAGCTACCAGACCTTTCTACGGGATCACTGCTTCCATCATCCCACTCTGTCAGTGGTCTTTTGTATTATTGCATTTATTTTATTTTACCTTTTTTTTCTTCTTCCTATTAAATTGTATTTCTGACTTGGAGCCTCTCACTCGTTTTGCTTTCAAACCACTACATATTTTTGGTGCCCCACGTGGGGCAAGAGGCGCTGAGAAAAGTCAAAGTTACAATTTCGTATTGAAGCAGGCACCTGTTTGCTATGATGCTCAGCATGCTTACATGTGTCTCATACCTATCTCTCTATATTTCTCCACACCTGGGGTACTATCTGCCGGTCTTAATGCTCCTGCGTAGACCAGGATATGGTACTAAAATTGCTTTATTGGTCTATTATGTCCATTGCTTGATAAACTCCGAGGCAATGAACATCATTCAGAATATATACCCAGCTTTGTATTCTTGTTCTGGTCTAGGATGCTACCTACGTCTGGGGCCTCAACAATCTCACCTAGCCCCTGTGGGGAGGGGTAAAGAATGATTTTTTTCCAGCTTTTCAGGCATGACACAGTAGTTTTTGAAAATATTGAATACTCTCTGGATACCAAGGACAGCATGATATTGTTGTTAGTCCTGCTTTCTCTTCTCTGCATGGTCCGCACCATGCTTAGAATCAAAACACTACATGGTGTGATACAATGTGTTCTTAAGGAAGAGGAAGAGGGAAAAAGAAGCAAAGCAACAGCATCAGCACCTACACAGACTGTCACAGAGGAGAAGAGAGCCAAAGGCAGGGCAACAGTGTCCTCATCTACACAGACCATCACAGAAGAGAAAGAAGCCAAACATGAGGCAACAGTGTCTACATCTACCCAGACTGTCATAGAGGAGAAAGGAACCAAAGGTGCCATCACCATCTCCACACAAACAGTCACTGAACTGGAACAGCCTAAACCAGTAGCAGTTGCCACCGTTCAGAAGAAGAAATCAAGGAGCAAATCAGTCTGCATAGTGACTGACAAGGATGCAGCAGGACCTTCGCACCCAGCAGAAGAGACAGAGATCATCACTCGCTCTCTATCTCTGGGTGAGCTGCATGACCTGCGAAGGGAATTCACCCGCCAGCCCAACGAGTCCATCCTGACCTGGCTGCTCCAAATCTGCGACGCTGCTGCCAATGACACCATTTTGGATGGAATTGAGGCCAGGCAACTGGGATCGCTGTCCTGGGACGTGGTCATTGACCAGGGAATCGGAAAAACCCAAGAACCTCTCAGTCTCTGGCAGCGACTGCTAACAAATGTGAAAGACAGATACCTTTGTAAAGAAGACCTCCAAGTACACCAAGGAAAATGGAGCACAATAGAACAAGGTATCCGATACCTGAGGGAATTGGCCGTGCTGGAGATCATTTTTTCAGAAGACGAGAGATTTCCTAAAAGCCCAGATGGCGTCCAGTGCACATCACGGATGTGGTTGAGATTTGCATGGCTTGTACCAGAGATGTACTCACGTTACCTGGCAACACTGCAATGGAGGGAAGGTGAGGACAGGGTGGGTGTCTTGGCGAATAAACTAAGAATTTACGAAGACACTGTCACCGCCCCAGTTCGTACCCATGTCTCGTCTGTGGAAACAAGACTGGCTGAGCAAGTCCGGAGTTTGACTGAAGAAGGCCATCAGAAACTGAAAGAACTTAAAGAAGAAATTTACCAAATCTCACCAGAGCCGACAAGAGTCTCTGCCATTAGGAGCAGGCATCTCCTAGCCAGGGAGAGAGGATACACACCACGAGGTAACCTCTGGTCTTTCCTTCGAGAGCATGGAGAAGACATGAAGAAGTGGGATGGAAAACCCACCTCCTCCTTAGCAGCCCGGGTACGTGAGCTGAAAAGAGAAACACTTACCACAAGAAGCCCATCTAGAATCAATGTCGTTCCGGTCTCTCGTGCACAGAACCCCACACGGTACAGGAATGATGATATGACTGATCCTCTTGAAGGGACCTCAGAAACATATTTACAGGAAGAGAACAATGTATGCCATAATCAGGAATAGGGGGGCCCTGCCTTTGGCCAGGTAGAGGAAAGGGACAATCGGATCTACTGGACTGTGTGGATCCAATGACCTGGCACATCTGACCCACAACAATATACAGCGTTCGTTGACACTGGGGCCCAATGTACCATGATGCCATCAAGGTATGTAGGAACAGAACCCATTTCTATCTCTGGGGTGACAGGAGGGTCCCAGCTACTGACTGTATTAGAGGCTGAACTGAGTGTAACTGGGAACGGGTGGCAAAAACACCCCATTGCGACTGACCCGGAGGCCCCGTGCATCCTCGGCATAGATTATCTCAGGAATGGATATTTCAAAGACCCAGAAGGATATCGTTGGGCTTTTGGAATAGCCACAGTGGAGAAAGAAAACATCAGACAGTTGAATACTTTGCTTGGTCTCTCAGATGACCCCTCTGCTGTAGGACTGCTGAGAGTCAAAGAACAACAGGTACCAATTGCCACAGCAACAGTCCACCGTCAGCAATACTGCACTGACAGAGACTCTGTGATTCCCATGCATGAGATGATCCGTAAACTGGAGAGCCAACGGGTGGTCAGTAAAGCTCATTCGCCTTTCAACAGCCCTATATAGCCCATGCATAAGTCCAGTGGAGAATGGAGACTGACAGTGGATTACTGTGGTCTAAATGACGTCACGCCACCACTGAGCGCTGCTGTGCCAGACATGTTAGAGCTTCAGTACAAGCTGGAGTCCAAGGCAGCAAAGTGGTATGCGACCATTGATATTGTCAATGCCTTCTTCTCCATTCCTTTGGCAGCAGAGTGCAGACCCCAGTTTGCTTTCACCTGGAGGGGTGTGCAGTACTCCTGGAACCGATTGCCCCAGGGGTGGAAACACAGCCCCACCATCTGCCATGGACTGATCCAGGCTGCACTGGAGAAGGGTGAGGCTCCGGAACATCTGCAGTACATCGATGATATCATCGTATGGGGGAACACCCCAGGGGAGGTCTTCGAGAAAGGAGAGAAGATTATCCAAATTCTGCTGAAAGCTGGTTTTGCCATTAAACAAAATAAGGTTAAGGGACTGGCTCAAGAAATCCAGTTCCTGGGAGTGAAGTGGCAAGATGGACATCGCCAAATCCCCACAGAGATAATCAACAAGATCACTGCCATGTCCCCACCTACTAACAAGAAGGAAACACAAGCTTTACTAGGTGCCATAGGCTTTTGGAGGATGCACATTCCTGAATACAGTCAGATTGTTAGCCCTCTCTACCTGGTTACCCGCAAGAAGAACGATTTCCACTGGGGCCCTGAACAACAACGAGCCTTTGTTCAGATCAAGCAAGAGACTGTTCACGCAGTAGCCCTTGGCCCAGTCAGGACGGGACCAGACGTGAGGAATGTGTTCTACTCTGCAGCCGGGAGCCATAGTCTGTCCTGGAGCCTTTGGCATAAGGTGCCTGGGGAGACTCGAGACCGACCATTGGGATTCTGGAGCCGAAGTTACAGAGGCTCCAAAGCCAACTACACTCCCACAGAGAAGGAGATCTTGGCCACCTATGAAGGAGTTCAAGCTGCCTCAGAAGTGATTGGCACTGAAACACAGCTGCTTTTGGCACCCTGACTACCGGTGCTGGGGTGGATGTTCAAGGGAAAGGTTCCTTCCACGCATCACGCCACTGATACCACATGGAGCAAATGGACTGCCCTCATTACACAAGTGCGCCCATACTGGAAACCCAAATCGCCCTGGGATTCTGGAAGTTATAACAAACTGGCCGGAAGGTGAGACTTTTGGATTATCGTCTGAAGAAGAAGAAAAGCAAGTAACACGTGCCGAGGAAGCCCCACCATACAATAAGCTACCGGAGACTGAAAGACGATATGCTCTCTTCACTGATGGCTCATGCCGAATTGTAGGCGCTAACTGGAAATGGAAAGCTGCAGTATGGAGCCCCACACGACAAGTTGCATAGGCTACCAAAGGACAAGGTGGATCGAGTCAGGTTGCAGAGCTTAAAGCTGTCCAGCTGGCTTTGGATATTGCTGAACGAGAGAAGTGGCCAAGACTCTATCTCTACACTGACTCATGGATGGTAGCTAATGCTCTGTGGGGATGGCTGACTCACTGGCAGCTGCCAATTGGCAGCGCAGAAGAAAACTCATCTGGGCCGCTGACATTTGGCAGGACATTGCCGCCCGAGTAGAGAGGCTGACCATGAAGGTTCGACACATGGACGCACACGTACCCAAGAGCCGGGCTGATGAGGAGCATAGCAACAATGAGCAGGTGGACAAAGCTGCCAAGGTGAAAATATCACAGGTGGATCTAGACTGGCAGCACAAAGGAGAACTGTTCCTAGCTCGTTGGGCCCATGATGCCTCTGATCATCAGGGAAGAGATGCAACATACCGATGGGCCCGTGACTGAGGGGTGGACCTTACTATGGACAGCATCTCACAGGTCATCCAAAACTGTGAGACCTGTGCTGCAATCAAACAGGCCAACCAAGTGAAGCCTTTGTGGTATGGTGGACGATGGCTGAAGTACAGGTATGGGGAAGCCTGGCAAATTGACTACATCACCCTTCCCCAAACCCGCCAAGGAAAGCGCTACGTGCTGACCATGGTGGAAGCCACCACTGGATGGCTGGAAACCTACCCCGTGCCCCATGCCACTGCCCGGAACACCATCTTGGGCCTTGAAAAACAAGTCCTGTGTAGACACGGCACCCCTGAGAGAATTGAGTCGGACAATGGGACCCATTTCAAGAACAGCCTTATAAACACTTGGGCTAGAGAGCATAGTATTGAATGGATATATCACATTCCTTATCACGCACCAGCTGCCGGGAAAGTTGAACGGTGCAATGGACTACTAAAGACTGCCCTGAAGGCACCTGGCGAAGGGACCTTCAAGAATTGGGAAATAAACTTAGCCAAAGCCACCTGGATGGTCAACACCCGAGGGTCTATCAATCGAGCTGGTCCTGCCCAGTCTGAACCCTTACACACTTACACATGGAGACAAAGTCCCTGTGGTACACATGAAGGGCATTTTAGGAAAGACTGTTTGGATTAATCCCACCTCAGGCAAAGGCAGACCCATCCGTGGGATTGTCTTTGCTCAAGGACCAGGTTACACTTGGTGGGTAATGCAGAAAGATGGGGAAACCCATTGTGTACCACAGGGAGACCTAATTTTAAGCGAGAACAGTGTGTGAGGTTTCATTCTGTATGCATATATGTATATCGCTGTAAAAATGTATTGATTTGGGCATGATGTAGATGGTAATAGAATAAGGGGTGGATTATGTCCTGGGTTGTAGTATAAGATACGCACAAAGTATTCTGTCACCATCTTCATGAACTGTTGAAACCAATTGCTGAAGCAGTGTTCTTCCAGGTTCCCCTTCCCTCTTCTGTTAAGGTGTCTTCTGTTAATGGGTCTTTTGTTAATGGGTCTTCTGTTAATGGGTCTTCTGTTAATGGGTCTTCTGTTAATGGCCTGCTGCATGACTCATAGATATCATAGTTATCTCACTTTAATGGGTCATCAAGGACCCCCTGTATGACTCATTATCCCATTGTGAGATGCTCTGCCCAGGAGGAGGAGCCAAGCATTCTCACCTGGATATAATTTGGGACTTGGGACAATATGGGGGACCTTACCCACTGGATTCCCAGAGGATCAGAGCTACCAGACCTTTCTACGGGATCACTGCTTCCATCATCCCACTCTGTCAGTGGTCTTTTGTATTATTGCATTTATTTTATTTTACCTTCTTTTTCTTCTTCCTATTAAATTGTATTTCTGACTTGGAGCCTCTCATTCGTTTTGCTTTCAAACCACTACAAGAGGTTACAACTGACGCCTGTGTTATTGAACATACCCATACTCCTGTTCAACAAGGTGGATGCAAATATTTTTGGCTATGTTTTTGACTCCTTAAAAAAAGCAGCCTGATGTTCCCTAATCATAATCTTTGGCAGAAAAAAAAGGCTGCAGCCTTCTTGCTACCTGCACAGATAACTCCCTCAGTGGAGGCAGTCACAGGAATTTCTTGTTAGAGAAACAGAATTTTGTATGTGGACTCTAATGATATTAGCTAAGTAAAAAGGGTGGGTTTGATAATTTTTCCTTAAAATCACCATTGTCTTTCATACACAATTACATGTAAAAGACAGACTAGGAGATTAATTCTCCAGAGGCAGACAAAGGCCCTCTGGTTTATGAATCATATTCTAAGTATGAGACTATTCTGGCAGATGATACATCTTTGACGTACACAAATGTGTTTTGCTTAAATAAATAAACAAACAAACAAATAAACAAATAAACAAATAAATAAAATGCTTAAATGATGCCTTCCCTCAGGTAACACTCCATAAACCTCCAAAGCTGCAACAGAACCCTTCATTTCTTAATCAGGGCTAAGGAGTGATGGTTTTAAGCTGAAGGAGGGTGAGTTTACATCAGATATTAGAAAAAAGTTTTTTACAATGAGGATGCTGAGGCCCTGGCACATGTTGCCCAGAGAAGCTCTGGCTGCCCCGGATCCCTGGAAGGGTCCAAGGACAGGCTGGACAGGGTTTGGGGGAACCTGGGACAGTGGAAGGTGTCCCTGCTCGTGGCAGGGAAATGAGATGAGCTTTAAGGTCCCTTCCCACCCAAAGCAGTCTGGGATTCTGTTCTAAGCCCTGTCAGGCACTGGTTCCTGTGGCTCAGAGGCAGAGCTGGCCTTGAGATCCTGGCAAGCAGAAGAACTTTGGGCCCAGCTGGAAGAAAGACACCAGGAAGGGTCTTCATAGCATTTCCTCTGGATTTCAGTCTTTCCCCCTGTTTTCATGCTGCACCTCCCCTCAGCAAGACAAGTCATTCCTTTCCAGCCAAGGTAATCTTTTTGTTCCAGGGAATCCTAGAACTAACTCGCTTTTCATTGCTGTAAATCATTCCCATCAGGAATGCTGAGTCAGGAACCCCAAGTCTGGAGCAGTTGTACTGTGGTTAAAAACAAATCCATCATCTTTCAAGACTTTCCCTACGTTATCTGCAGGGTTTACTGCCTCGCTATATGTTATTACATTATTTCCAAATTTCCCGAAAGGTGCTTCAGTCTTGAATGTCACACAAAAACACTAAGTTACATTTAACAGAAAACCACAGAGTACTTTCTGTGGTTTCAAATTCACATATAAGAAAAGTTATGGGGCAGAATGATGAACACAAACAGCTACTAGAAAATTATTACAGATATCTAGGAGCAAGATGAAGATTCTCCTTTTGCTTCAAGCAAAAAAACCTTGACTCAGCTACACAAACGTTTATAAAGGTGGGTGTGAGTGTGAGCGGCTGTGCCTCAGCCCAGCCCAGCAGCTCCTGCTGCCCCAGCCCATGGGGGTTCTGCCTTCCCTAAGGGCTTGCAAAGCCTGTCCAAGATGACCAGAAAACCACTGCTGTTGCCACCACCACTGCCAGCCACTTCTGTTTTGGGGTGTTTGGCTTTTCTAAAAATTTAATTCAACTAATACCCTGGATACTGATTAGATCCAAGCCCCAGCCTAACCCCTCCAATGTAATCCCTGAAATCCAAAAGGCCTTGAAAAGCTTAAATGTGACAGTGCTGGTGATGTCATGCTGCAGAAAGGTTTCCATGGAAACCCCTCCTACCACTGCCTTATGCCTGTGGCTCTCAGAGCAGAGTGCAGCATCCTCTGTACAATGCCCCCAACACCACAACTGGGGAGAACTGGGAGGAAATGGCTACAGCCCCCCGGGTGACTGTCAGCTCCCCGTGCTCCCCATCCTGCCACACAGCAGCAACAGCCAAGCCATGAACACAGCTCAGTCACTTCTGTGGGACAAAAGCCACTGGCACCCAAGAGACCTCCCCACCAGACAGAAGCCCCCAAAGGCCAGCCCCAAGACCAGGAAATGCTTTTGAACAGGGAACATGCAGTTCTAGCTCCCTCTGAGGCACATCCTCATCCCCATTCCCAGCTTCCATGCCAGGCAGCAGCAGGGCCACTTGTCAGCTGTCCTAAAGGACAGCCTGGCAGCCTTCACTCAATGCCACCTCACACAGCCAGACGGTCAAACCCATTTTCATCACAAGCAAGTTAAAAAATAAAACCATAAAAACCAACTGAACAATCAAAAAGCATTCCTGAGTCCTCATGTTTGCAGAAAAGAGCTTAAAAAGGTTTCCCAAACCTGAAAGCAACTAAAAGAATAAATCTACCGGCTTTGAAAATCTCCTTTCCCTCCACTCCTCTTCACCAACCTTGCTATTCCTGTGTAAATGCCGCTCTAAGGCTTTGTGGTTTTTCTAAGCAGCAAAGCTTAATTTTCTGACGTATCTCTCCCCAAGTTCACCCTTGCCCAGCTGACAAACTGAAACAAATGCAACAAATTAAACTTTGGGGTAATTTAAGATGCAAGCAAAGGGACAGCCCTTACGGCTTCATGTCCCTCAAAGAAATTGAGAAACTCCTCGTTAAAGGGTTTTGCATTTTTAATCATCCTCTCTGTCCAGGGCACTTCTGAGACGTCCTTAAAGTAAGGGTTATAAACCAATTCCATGTCCTCAGAGACATGCAGTGGCTCTGCCTGGGTTCAGTGCGCACATGCAGGTGTAAGAAAATGCTGGGAGAGTTCAGCTCAGCCCTGACACCGAAGACCATCTCACCTAACTATGACTTTACTGCAGATCACACAAATTATGTCCAAAGGAGCACAGATGGCCAGAACTGTCTCCCTGAACACCAGGTCCAGCCGAGCAGAAGGGCCAGACCCTTCCTTACTGGGCTTACATGCAGCCCCTCATCCTGGTTTTCAGAGGCAATGCCCCAGCATGGGAGCAGGGGCATCCAAGATCTGCTTTGCCCCACATTTATCCTCCAGAGCAGCTTCCAGCAGGAGTCCAAGGAACCCAAGATGGATTTTTAGAGAATGCATCACATATACTTTGGCAAAACAGAGAACAGTCTCAAAAAAGCTTGAGGGAAGCATCAAGCTGCTGTTTCTTCATCTCCCATGATATCCTTGCCAAAAAGCCGCCTATAGCATAATTCAACAGAACCAAACTACAGTTGTAACATTTTTTTAAATTACATGATGAGTCCATATTTTTGAGCTTAGCATGGATTCCCTTTTTTGGCATTAACAACTGTAACATATGTTCCAGCTTAGTTACCCCCAAAACATTATCCAAACATGACTATTTCAGGACATGTTGTGGGGCAAATGAACCCTTCTGGATTCGGGGCTGGCTGCTTTGGACCACGTGCTTCCTGCCAACCAGTCATGGTTTGCTCGAGTCCTCCTCAAATAAGTGAACAACAAACACCCTCTATCTTCCCCTTGGACACAAGGCCCAGGGGGGTTTGGCTTTGCTTTCTCTCTCATGTTCTCTACCAGGCCCAGTGCAGCTCCGCAAGTATCTTTACCACTATTCAATGAGAGCAGAGGACAAGTGAAGCCACAGTCAGCCATAGAACAGGCACAGCAGCTGTCTCATACAGCCTGCCTGGAAAAGCAATGAAATGGTCAAGCACCACCAACCAGCAAGGACAACGGGGAGATTTTAGGCAGCCTTCCCACATGTGTCAGGCAGCCCACGGGAGTCTGTCCTGCACAACCATTCTGCTGAGAGCCACACGTGGCTCCTCGGCTGCCACCTTTTCCTCTCCCTGCCAACACCAACCAGCACCCAGAGGGCCCTGGAGAGCTGCAAAGCTTCCCTCTCTGAGCCCTTATTTATGGCTGCTTGCTGTGCGTTCCTGCAGCATTTCCAAGGAATGGGATGCCGTGTTACTCCGTAACTGCTAAAGGTCAGTCCTCATTCCCACAGCAATGATGTTCAGGAAGGTTTCCAACTTCTCCGTTTAATACCATCATGCTGAAGCACTGCTCACAGGTCTCACAGCTTGGTTTGCTTGTTGGACAGCTGCATTTCATTCAAATTCATGTTACAATTTCCTGCCGAGTCCTGAGGTAGCCAAGGACCTGCTCCCAGGGAAGTCACTTCCTGATGCTGCTTGCTCTGAAATTGATGTTCTGAACTATAAGGATGTTATTTTCCCCCCATACTGTTTGTTTTCTTCAAAGCTCCAACCCACTTACTCCATTTGTTCCTAAGACAGCCCAGCTCTCATAAATTATCAGTTGGTGGCAAGTTTTTGCAGTCAGCAAGCAGTATAATTACCTTTAAGCATCCTTCTATAGCAGCATGATTCCTATGGCATGCCTTGTCCCAGACAATGGCATACTGCTTACCCCAAGCTCTAATCAACATTCTCTCGTTCACAAGCAAAAAGAAAAGAGAACAGCATAAAGAACCATGTATTTCTCAGAACAATGCCTTATGAAAGAACTCCCTCAAAAATATCATTCGGCAAACCTTAACAAAGAAAACCCACTCCTCCTCAGTTCCTCCCAAACACAGTCAGCCCAGTCAGGAACCATTCCACGTGTCCCTTCTTTCTCTGGCCTCCACGAAGCCAGTACCTCCATCAACAGAGAAATTCCCAGCTGCTTTCAGTCCCCATGATCCAGCAGAGTGAGGGGTTTCTGTTGTCTTTGTGCACCGGCCATGGAGCCCAGTGACGAGCACGAGGCCTTGCAGGCAGAGGGGTCACCCACACATAGGCAGAGGAAAGTCCATTTATTGTCTGGCTGTTCCTTTACAACTTAATTGTGCCATTTCTAACACCAGGGAAGTTCTTCTGGGTCTCTGGCTAAGCTATCCCTATAGGCTTTTCATTGACTCCCACTTACTATTCTTCCAAATATTCAGGCTGGTAAATAATTGTTTTGCTTTCCCGAGCTAATGCATAATGTATATATCAGCCTCAAACACAAAGAAACCTAAAAACAGTTCTCATAAAAAAGATTGAGATTTTTTTTCCATAAACGACAGCTGGCAAAGTATTTCACAAAAGGAAAAAAAAGAAAAAAATCCCACTTTGCTGATACGAGACATTTAATTGCTCCAGGATTTAATGCTTTTCCAAACTTGTTTGCTGTAGCCAATGTTAGAAATGAAGTGTTTCTGTACAAAAACTGTAACTCCATCTTCCACTTCAGGGCACACTGCCTGAGGAGAGCTGGAGCAGCACAGGTTTCTCTTCAGCCATTCCAGCCTTCTGTAGGATCCTGGAGCTTGCTCCCAGCCTCCTGAGGGGTCACTCCAGGCTGGAAAGAGGATGCATCCCCTGTGGCACCATCACACTGACACTGAAATGTGAAGATGAGGGTCTCAAGCATTTTCACCTAAAAATTAAAATGCAGGTGAAACTGTTCTGTTTAAATTTTGAGTGAACAGAACAGTATTACACAGAAGAGCCTGAAATGTTTAAAAAAAAAATAAAGGCAACAGAGGAAAGTATTTATTCTGACTTTCCTGTAGGTATTTTCAGCCCCACAGAAACAGTGCATAGCCATGCCAGAGTGTGTTTTTATCTATGTCAGCACTCTGAAGGCCATCCCACTGTGCCTGCAGTTGAGCACATCAAGAAATAAAGACAGATTTGCCCTGACAGCCACACCTGAGATTCTGTACAAAACCTCCCAGGGAGTTTCTGTTTACCCCAAATCTCAGATGATCTCATTCTTACAAGCCTGAGCGCCCCAAACCTTGCTGCTGTGCCACACAGATTGTCAGATGGGCAACACCACCACAAACCATTCCTGAGCCTTCCAAGCCTGTCCTGCCCAGGAGGGAAATCTCTGCACACCAGAGAACCTCCCTTCTCCACAATTTCAAGCACCTACAGAGCCATGGACACAGAGCACAAACCTGGCACAATACACAGCCTGTCACCTTCTCAGCACCAAGCACAAGCCTCTAGTTTGTTTCAGTTTTCCATACACTAATCACTCACAGCAACATCATTTGAGCAGCTCACTTAGTTCTTGGAGTTTTACAGATAAACTACAAAGTATGTTTCTTTTACTGGTCCTGTGGGACTAGAAAAATAAGGCAGTAAATTAAGCCTGGTCTGCTTGCAAATCTCCTCCCTCTGAAATTGGGCAACAGGCACTGCTTTAACCCCACCAGCCCTCTGCTTGCCTGATCTCCAGCAGGATTGGCAGCATCCCATTTGTGGGAGAAGGGGATGGTGCCAGCCCAGTCCCCCAGAGTGACACCCCATCTTCACCTGCAGGGCTCCTCCAGGAGCAGTGTCACCCAGGGAGGCTCTGCAGGACTGCCATCCATGGGGCTGGGAAAAGGAGCAAAAGCAGCAGGACTTTTTCTAGTTCCACTGGCTGCAGGCAAGTCTGCACTTCCACTGGGAATGTGTAATGGATCTGCAAAATCAAAATAGGATGGGAAACTGACTGATAGCACACACCCTTAAAATGCCATCCAATCCTGATTTATAGGCTCAAAGCAGCAGGGAATCTCCTACATGGAAAAATCTGCTAGGGGAAACATCAATCCTATCTTCAGCTCTGCTGTCCCTGGCTGGGCAGAGCACTCCCTGTGCTCTGCAGAGCAAACAAGACCCAGGCACTCACTCACATGCTTGAACAGGGATGCACATGTGCCTGCACACCAAGGTCTCCTCCAGCAGCCTCCAAATACCACCAAGAGCTTCAAGGAAACTTGGCCACACAGGTTATGGGTGATGACATATCACATAACTCAGCTGTGGGCTGCTGGGTCCTCTCAGCTTGCTGCATGCTCACCTACTTCTTGATTCTGTTCTGAAGGCAGGTTAAATATCCCCACAAGTCTCTCCCAGGAGACAACAATTCAATACAAACCATTCAGCACAGATGCAGTGGAGGTAGGGCAGAAGATGTGCTGGCTTTCAACAAAAGCTTCACTTGGAATTTATGGGGGTTATTTTAAGAAAAAGTGAGTTTGAAAAGACATGTCAAAAGGAGGAACCCAAGTGCAAGCAAAACATAAAATTAGTTCAAGCACGGAGGCTGCATGAATACCTCAATTCCACCACTGCCAGCTTCCCCTAAGCACACAAGCAGTGGTGGCTCAGTGGAACTTTCCATCTCCCAGTCCAAGTATTTGTCAGCTCCTACATCCTGATTGAATCTGTAATCCTGGTAACTGGGGATGGGGGAGAGGGCGAGGCTCAGCACTACCCACAGGAGCCTCACTCCATGGAGATCCAACAATCTCGCTCCAAGACATGGTTTGTGGGATGGGGTTCATCTGCACTCCCCTGTCCACTGGTCACTGAGCTGTCCTGTCTGGTCCCTTGCCCACCCCTCAGTTTTGGGGGCTGCCAGGGGTGGGGGCACAACATGGTGACCAGAAAGGATCCAGCAAAACAGCTGGACAGCCTAACCACACCTATCCTGCTCACCTGAATGGCTGTGGCTCACTCCACTGCCTGGCCTTGCAGCCACACCTCTCTTGTAGGCCCGTCAGTCCAGGCATGCCTGCAGTCACCACCACCGGATCCCCATCTGTTGCTATGGCTACAGAAAAGCTGCTGCATCCCTGCATGTGAAATCCTGCCTCACCGAGAGTCCTCACTGCAACCAACTGCCCTGGAGGACATTCTTGAGATCCTGCTTGCTTCAAGAGTGGCTCTGATGTCCCCTCACAGAAAACCCATGCCCCCTCCTTCCCTCTTCCCCAGCACATTGGCCCCCTCTCAAGAGGCAGAGCTCAGCAGCTCTTTCTGCAGAGCACAAAGGCTTGCACAGGGCACAGGAAACTCTGAAATTCCCAGGCAAAACGAAATTCAAGGAGCTATTTCATACAGAGATACCAGTTACTGACTTGTTAACTGGGAGATGTGAGAGTGCACTGGGGAAGTGTCACTCAGCTGACTGGCCCAATCCCAGTGGCAAATACATTTCACACTTTGTTTGCACCTTCCCCAGCGAACACAGATCTGGGTGCAGATGGATCCAGAGGGCAGTGTGAGACATCCCCCTCCAGCCTGAGCAGCCACCTCTCCTACTGCCTGGGCCCTTCTCCAGGCATGCTGCCTTGCCCATGGCACACCGACACAGCCACATCTACCACAAGCACAGGCAGGGATCCCATCAGGTGCTTGGCTTGCAGCCAGGTTTTATGGAGCAACAGGTTTAGCTCCTGTGGGCAGCAGCCCCAAGAGACCCCAATGCAGCCTCCTCCCGAGGGAGCCATCCATGCAGTGACACAATGCACAGGGCTCGTCATGCCCCAGCCCACAGGACATGTGAACCCTGGCTCTGCCAAGCCGTGCTGGAGTTCTGACAATGAATAATTAATTGCCACTTTGTTTTCTGGTGAAATTCTATAGCAGTAATTATCTCTGTTTCAACACAAAATAATTATCACTTTCTTATTTCCTCCTCTTCTACCACCAATTAAGAGATGGGAAGACAGCACCTCTGGCTCAGGATTGCTCAGAGCCCTTTGGAGCTGGAGTTCCAGTGGTGGAGAATCACCAGGATGCTCCCCCAGGCCAGACAGTTTGCTAAGCTGCATAAGGACAGAGCACTGCAGTGCTTGGGTCACTGGGGACTCACACTCACAGAGGCAGGAGCCGATTCTCCACTTGGTTTCTTCTGACACTTTTAATAAGTGCTAATTAGAAGTGGCCATTCAGGATATCAGCAGCTGCCCACCCATCATCAGGTGCCTGGGCTGACGCTGCTGCTGTGTTCACAAGGCTGCAGCCTCAGGACCGGCCTTTTGGACACCGGACTCTCCTCAGGACTGCTCAATTCTTTTTATCCCACCTCTCTTTTTTCTATGCATATACATATAAAACCAAGGAAAGGGTTTATTACAAAGTATTTCCCCCTCCAGCAAGAGAGGCACAACCATGACTGTGCAGACAACCTTGAGTGCTCCTGGCAGATCCTCATCCAAGCTTGTGCCTATGGGGGACACTGCCAAGACCCCCATGTGGTAAGGACAGAAAGCTGTGGCACTGCCTGGACACTACTTTTGGTCACTGGCAAAGACATACAGTGAGCTGGGGGGCAGCAGTTCCCTTGAGAGAGAAGCTGCCAGAAAGCTCATGAAGCACTGGGGCAGCTGTTACCCCACAATCAGTACTTCTTTCTCCTAAGCACCAGCATAAGCCTTTTAAAAGATATTTGACCCTATCCTGAAATTTTAAGAGTATCTGACCATATCCTAAAATCCCAAAATTCAGGATGAAAATTAAACCAAATCTGAAAACCTCCCAGCATCTCTGGATGAGCATACACAGAGCGCCGAGCAGCTCTCCATGCTGTTGACCACAGCGTGTCTGCCTGGTTTGAACACTCCAAGCAGCTGGCATCCTGTTCTGTTATTCTCCCCGTCTGCCCAGAGCATGCCCTGCTGTCACAGACGGTTCTGGATTGGAGAGGTGATTCCTCTTTCTGTGTAGTTTCATCACACCCAGCACAGAATACTTTGATCCCAGCGGGAGAGCCCCTGAAGAGCCTGCACCGAAGTGGGAGCTCTCCACCCCGCTGCCAGCACCAGACATCTTGGGATCTCTGGGAAAGACAAATCACTTACCTCTCCATTTCCTAACAGGAACAGCAGGGAAATGACAAAGGACCTGCACATATGGGCAAGCAATATCTAATTTGGGAATTTTTTTTAAATGCAGTCCACCAAAAAAGGGAATTTTAATTAAATATTTTTATTTTATCCACTGCTGCACACTATATCAAACTGCTTCAGCATTAACATATGAAACCATTATTCTGTGGATGCATAAGTGAATTTACACATGTCTGTATATAAAAACTATACAACTAAGCACTGCTTAAAATGCAGATGGCAGATGATAATAACTCCATCCTGACTGCATTAAAACCTGACTTGGGATGTTGTATTTGATTCTTGGTCATTTAAATCTAGTGTAAATGCAGTGAAGTCAATGAAGCCAGTAATATTTTACACTTGTGGAAAATCTGGACCTTTGATTTTTAACTACTAACTACTGGCAAAAACCAAAAAACAAGCAACAAAAATTTAGTTTACAACATGGGGCCAGACGTTATTTTTCTTCCTTTGCAGTAATAGCTCCAAAAATCCAAATTTAAAACAGAACTCTAAGAAAGGCTTGTCCTGAATCTTACAGCTACTCAGCTTTCAGCCCTGAAACTTAAATTAATGCTTGAGGCCTCTGTTTACACATTCATGTTCAATCTGTGAAATAGTACAGATACGCCAAAATTTAAAGCATGTGCTGATAACCACTTGCTCTAATTTCCTTCATTATCAAACTTACTCTCTCTGCCCTTCTAGCATCATAGAGAAACTTTCAAATAACTTTGGAAAGTTACTACGGCTTACATGATCTGATCAGGAACTTCATACTCTCCCAACAAAAACAAGTCACACATTTTACATGGCCTGGGGTCAACAGGCACGGGGGCAAATGACTTCATTCCCAAATTTCTTGGTACTGTAAGTCTAAAAGTTTTAGCAACCAAAAATTTACACCAGCACAGATTTTCCTGGGGAGAATTAGGACATTTTACAAAAATGCAGCAATATATTTTTACATGCTAACTGGACAATTTGCGTTCACCACACCAGGTGAATAATTCAGGTGCACAAAAAAATGAAAACTACTCTGGTATCTGGCCAGTCTAGAACATTTACATCTTGTAACTGCGATATTGCAGCTGTAAGCAGCCATCTGCACCTCAGCAATGTCCTGAGGCAGCCAGAGCCACCAAACAAAGGGGACCACACTGACTCTTCCCAGCTGCCAGCCCAAAACCCTCCACTGGCACTGCTTTCCATGCTCAGCATGTAAAAATCCAAGTGCATTTTCTTCCCAGAGCATGGAGCAAGTCTGACTTGGCAATTTTTTTTTCACCGCCTCCTTAGAAATTCAGGTCACAGGCTTCATGGAATACTTCTCAGATTACCAGAGTGATGCACAGCAGCAGCCTGGCATCCTCAAGTGTCAGAGAAGTAAAACCCAGTTCAGAGAGGTACAATGTGATATTTATTCACGTCTGAAGTCATGCTTTGTTGCTTAACACCTTTTAAATGCAAAGTCACTTAGAGATTTGGAAGCAAGGGTCCCCTTTCAGTATTTTCAGCCTCTCTGCTGCCTTTTCCAGAACACACAATAACCAAAGGAGTAACCCAAATTTGCTAAAAGGTCAAGGAAGCAAGTCTCATTCCTCTAGATACAAAGAACAAATTAAAAAAAAAGCCAAAATAAATCCAAAAACCGAGAAAATTTCTGGGTGTTTTAAAGTTATTCCATAGGGGAAAAAATAATCATAAAAAAGGACACAGGGCTTCCCCACTCCACCTCCGGAGAGCTACCATGCAGATGGGGCTGCACTTCTGACAGACTCTCAAACATCCTCCTCCTGGCAGCAGCAAGTGTACAGGTTCTGTTCTTTGTTCCATACAAGGATTATTCCCTTCTTCCTCCCCTCTTGTCATCATTTCTCAAGACTATAAACGTGACTCTTGGGTAGCAACAGGTAATCAACCCTTGGTGTTACTCCCCATGCAGTGTGACACATGGGTCTTCCCCCAGCGCTCTGTGAGCCCTCCCTGCACATCCAGCCTGTAACACAGCATTTTCCAACAGAAACAACAATTAAAATGGGGACAGGCTCATCACAAGCATCACCAATCAAGCAAACAAGTCTACTCTGAGAGATCTGCACACACTACGGGTGCATATCCCAGCTGTTGCTGCACCCCTGAAGGCTGAACCAAGGTTCTTTTCTGTCAGAACAAGTAGTTTAATTACAGCTCTACATGTGCAATTGATACATTTGATACATGTGCAGTTATGTATTCTGGAAAAACCCACAGCAGCTTTCTGAGGAGGACACTGGAGCTCATCACCTCTCCTCAGCCTGCACACTGTAGGGACAACACTAGCTTTGGAATCTAGGATTTGCTTTCTCCTTTTGTTTTCTTTGATGCAATAGAACACACCGAGGATGAACTGGGTAATAGCAATGCCACCTCTTGATTTTAATCACACGAGCTTTGTGTTATTTTTCTCCCTGAAGCTCTGGCTCTTGGAGTTGCACACATAATCACATGGGAACACCGGCAAAATGTCAGCAAAAAGAATGCCACTCACCTCCTGTTTGTGCCCAGAGGGCCCTGTTTTACAGGGAACTGCATGGTTTTGGTGATCAGTTCAGAGTTTTCAAGTACCCAGCCAAAAGCAGTTGTTCTGAGCTTCCCCTTTGGTACGCTGTCTAGGTACAGCCCTGATGTAAAACATAGCAGGTCCTGCCTCAGAGCAATGATGCTCACCTACCTGCTCCCCTGCACAACAGCACAAGTCAGCCACACTTGGACTGTTGCCCCCCCTGGACGGCTGAAAAATTCTAGAGAAAACACTTATGACCACCTCTTATTGCTAAGAGATCCTACAATCCAGCAGTCCTGCAAAAAAAGCCCAGCCCAGAAGGCAAACCCCAAGCCCCAAGTGAGTCCAGAGTGCAGCACAGAAAAGGAAAATATCCACAGTTGTTTCTAACAAAGGAAGCCACGGGCTCCGCAAGGAGAATTGCAAAGCCCTCAGCTGCCTTGTACACTCCCCTAAGCCAGAGGTGCATCTGTTGGGGCACAGCCAAATCCAGTGTCTTGACACAAGGCAGACACCAGCCCTGGGCTCCCCAAGTCTCAGCTCCTTGGGGCCATGTGTCAGCATCAAATCTCAGTCCCTGGTCCTCTCCAGGAGAAAATCTCTCCATCCTGGCTGCAGCAAGAGAGAACCCAACTCCCCTCCAGCACAAGAACCCAGAAGAAATAAGCATGCTTTTTGTTTTTGTTTCTGAGGTTTTAACCCCAACGTTCTGGTTTTCTGATGCTTTAGGTCTGAAGTTGACAAACAGAAGCAGAGTGCAGAAGCAGAAGATAAAGCAAATTTCTGTCAAATTCACCAAACTTATAGCTCAGTGAGAGAAGAACATCTTTTTTGCTATTCCTTGAGGACATTTTGTTACTAAACTTACAGTAATTCATTTTTCTAACGTTCCCTCAAGTGAAAGCAAGGTTTGCCAACTTGCAAGGCAGGAACAAATTTTTACTTTTCATTTTGCTAGGATAAAATTAATTTTGCTTGAGGGAAGGCAACTTTGTTTTTCAACTGGATTGAGGTTCAAAGAGGAAAAGGAAAAAAAAGGAAGAAAACGGAAACAAAACACAAAATCACTCTTCACATAGCATGCTGTATCTGCTTGGGAAGAAGGCCTTTCTAAACTGCAGTTCTCTGGACTTCATTCTGGGCATGACAACCCAGCAGAACTCAGACCACATAAAGCCCAGCATGTGCATAAAGGAAAGAGAGGAAAGAGATCAGAAAGCTCAGCTCCACCTGAGGGGGTTTGGGTTTATGGTTCAGTGCCAAAGGGGCTCCGAAGACACAGCCACAAGCAAGCAACCTGCAAGGGTTACCTGCTCCACAGCCAAGTACTACAAATTGCAGTACCATGAGCTATGACTCACTGGAGAAATATAGATAAAGGAGAAAGTTGATTTTGAAATAATGTCCTGGGTTGACGGTGCCTCCTATCCCAATCGTGCAGCTTTATCTCTATGTACTACATTGTTATGTCTAACAGCTGCCCCCACCCCCGCCGGCGGGGGGTTTTGCCACGGTGGGGCTACTTGTTCTTGCGGCTTTTGCTGCTGGCTTGGCTTTTGCTGCTAGCTTTGCTTTGCTTTGCTGCTGGCTTTGTTTTTTGCTTTTGCTTTTGTTTTTTTTTTCCTTTGCTGGTTTTCACTGCTTTCGGTTTTTTTTTTCTTTTTTCTCTCCCTTCTTTTTCTTCCCCCCACCCCGAAGATCATTGGACTGGCTCTGGACCTGACCTGGGGGTCCTCGACGCCTGAAAACAGAAGCTCTGCGCCCTCCCCTCACAGCAACTGCTTGAGTATTTTTTTTTCCCTTGTGTTGGGGAGTGTCTTTGTTTATTTGTCAATAAATAGGTTTTTTCCACTTCTCCTCCGAGAAATTCCTTCTCAAACCCAGAGCTGGGCGGGGGAAGGGGTGGTGGAGGTTTGTTTTCTGGGGGGCTCCTTCTGGAGACCTTCCCCTAATTTGTCCTAAACCAGGACAGTATACTTTTGGTGCATTGGCCGGGAAAGGGCCAGAGGAAGTGGAAAAAACTTTAATAATAATATTGGTGGTTCTAATTGTTTTGTGGGTGTATTGGTATGGTTTTTTCCGGATTCATAATGTCATCTGGGGTGGAAGCCTGCCGGTATTTCTGGTCCCTAGAGTTTTTTGAAGTTTTAATACCTCTGTGGTACCTAGGGTTACTTCCTTACCCAGAAATAGCTCTGGTATTGTCCCTAATACGTAGTTCCTTTAAACATGGGGTACTAACCAGAATACTCATTGGGCTGGGCTTGTTTGTAATGATTTACAGGAGGGTTACAAAAATGCTGGAATCCGTTCCAGAAGTGTTTGGTTCATTGTTATGGGTGTGTACTCAGTTTGTTGGGGGAGAAGCAGGGGAAGGGGTTTTCCAGCCTCTGTTCTCCTTCTTCTCCTTTGGATTGCTTACATCTCTATAAGAAAATGTTCAGTCTCCCCTGAGTGTTAAAGAGACCATCTTTCTGGCGTTTAATTTAGTAAGCTTTTTCTATACTGTCCGCAGTTCATATAAAATGAAAGCCGAGATTTCCATAGGGGCTATCCCACTTCTGGCACCAGGTCCTTCACCAAAATCAGAAGCCACATCGAGTGGTACAGATTCTGGAGCCAATATTGATTCCTTTTCCCTAAAGGACCTTCAAGGCCTAAGAAAAGACTACAGGCGACAACCCGATGAATCTATAATTAGTTGGTTAGTCCGCCTTTGGGACGCTGCAGGGGAGGCTACCATTCTGGATGGCACTGAAGCGAGGCATTTGGGATCTCTGTCACATGATCCTGTCATTGACCAAAGCATGATGAGGGAGGCTAGCCCTCACAGTCTCTGGGAACGGATCCTGGACAGTGTAGCACAAAGACACCTGTGTGCAGATGACCTCTATTTGCAGCAGACACAGTGGAAGACCATAGAACAGGGGATCCAACGTCTGAGAGAGATGGCGATAGCAGAGCTCATTTTTTCAGATGACATAACAACTAGGAATCCGGACTTGGTACCATGTACACCTGTAATGTGGAGGAAACTTGTGCGACTTGGGCCACCTGAATACGCTTCTGCTCTAGCAATAATGAAGCGGGATGAGACATATGAGACTGTGCTCGATATGGCAAAGAAGCTGCGAGCATATACAGATGCCGTGCATGGCCCAACACATGCCAGAATTGCAGCTGTGGAAACACGTCTACAGAAACTAGAAGATAAGACAGAGGAGAATCACAAGAAACTCAGGGAGGAGATTAGAGAGGACCTCTTCCAAATTTCAGCGGTACAGATCAGAGGTTCTGGTACCCAACGCAGACGTTCCCCAGATAGGGAGAGAAGGTACACCCCACGAGCTGAGTTGTGGTTCTTCCTGCATGAGTGTGGAGAAAACATGAGATGGGATGGAAAACCCACTGCTGCTCTGGCACAACGGGTACATGAACTGAAGGAAGGCAAGACCCAGAGAGGAGGTTCCACCAAAAGGGAAGCAGCTCCAATTGCCCGTAGGCGAACTGCCAGATATGATGATGATGACATGTCTGACTCCCTTGAAGGAACCTCTAAGACATATGCCAAGGAAAGAAGGAAAACCAGGCCTAGAGGGGCCCTGCCTCTAGCCAGGTAGAGGCTAGGGAAAATCGTGTTTTTTGGACTCTGTGGATTCGTTGGCCTGGCACGTCTGAACCACAAGAATATGAGGCCTTGGTCAATACTGGTGCACAGTGCACATTAATTCCATCAACACATGTAGGGGCAGAATCTGTTTCTACTGCTGGTGTGACCGGGGGATCACAGGACTATACGGTGGTGGAGGCAGAGGTGAGCCTGACTGGAAATGAGTGGAAGAAACACCTTATTGCAACTGGCCCAGAGGCCCCATGCATTTTGGGCATAGACTACCTTCGGAGTGGGTATTTCAAAGACCCTAAGGGACTCAAATGGGCATTTGGGATAGCAGCTGTAGTGACAGAGGGCATCCAGCAATTGAACACCTTGCCTGGACTGTCCGAGAATCCGTCGACAGTAGGACTTCTGAAGGGGGAAGAGCAACAGGTACCAATTGCCACTTCAATAGTGCACCGCCAACAGTATAGAACAACTCGAGATGCTATGATCCCGATCCACAACATGATCCGTGAGCTGGAGAGTCAAGGGATGGTCAGCAAAACCCACTCACCCTTCAACAGCCCCATCTGGCCTGTGCGAAAATCTGAAGGAGAATGGAGACTGACTGTGGACTATCGTGCATTGAATGAAGTGACTCCACCGCTGAGCGCTGCTGTGCCAGACATGTTGGAGCTCCAGTACGAGCTAGAGTCCAAGGCAGCAAGGTGGTATGCCACTATTGACATTGCCAATGCATTTTTCTCCATTCCTCTGGCAGCAGAGTGCAGGCCTCAGTTTGCCTTCACATGGAGGGGAGTGCAATACACCTGGAACCGACCGCCCCAGGGGTGGAAGCACAGTCCTACCATCTGCCATGGAGTGATCCAAGCTGCACTGGAAAAGGGTGAGGCTCCAGAACACCTACAGTATATTGATGACATCATTGTGTGGGGGAACACAGCAGCAGAAGTGTTTGAGAAAGGGAAGGAAATCATCCAGATCCTCCTGGAAGCCGGTTTCGCTATCAAGAAGAGTAAAGTTAAGGGACCAGCCCGTGAGATCCAGTTCTTGGGAGTAAAGTGGGAAGATGGACGGCGTCAGATTCCTACTGATGTCATCAACAAGATTACAGCAATGTCTCCACCAACCAGCAAGAAGGAGACACAAGCTTTCCTAGGCGCCATAGGCTTTTGGAGAATGCATATCCCTGAGTACAGTCAGATCGTGAGCCCTCTCTACCTGGTTACCCGTAAGAAGAACGATTTCCACTGGGGCCCCGAACAGCAGCAAGCCTTTGCCCAGATCAAGCAGGAGATCGCTCATGCAATGGCCCTTGGCCCAGTCAGGACAGGACCAGATGTGAAGAACGTGCTCTACTCTGCAGCCTGGAGCCATGGTCTGTCCTGGAGCCTTTGGCAGAAAGTGCCTGGGGAGACTCGAGGCCGCCCACTAGGATTTTGGAGTCGAAGCTACAGAGGGGCCGAAGCCAGCTACACTCCAACTGAGAAGGAAATTTTAGCAGCCTATGAAGGAATCCAAGCTGCATCGGAGGTGATTGGCACAGAAGCACAACTCCTCCTGGCACCCCGACTACCAGCGCTGGGGTGGATGTTCAGAGGAAAGGTCCCCACCACCCACCATGCCACCGATGCCACATGGAGCAAGTGGATTGCTCTAATTACACAGCGCACCCGTATGGGTAAATTGAATCGTCCTGGGATTTTGGAAGTGATTACAAATTGGCCTGAAGGTGAAAGTTTTGGTCTCACAGATGAAGAACCAGAACAAGTGACACGGGCTGAAGAAGCTCCACCATATAATCAACTGCCAGCAGAGGAGACACATTATGCTCTTTTCACTGACGGTTCCTGCCGCATTGTAGGGACGAACCGGAAGTGGAAAGCAGCTGTGTGGAGCCCCACACGACAAGGAGATGGTGGATTGAGCCAACTTGCAGAACTCAAAGCCGTTCAACTGGCCCTGGACATTGCTGAGAGAGAGAAGTGGCCAAAACTCTACCTCTATACTGATTCATGGATGGTAGCCAATGCTCTGTGGGGATGGCTAGAGAGGTGGAAAAAGGCTAATTGGCAGCGTAGAGGAAAACCTATTTGGGCTGCTGAAGAGTGGAGAGACATTGCTACCAGGGTAGGGAGACTACCTGTGAAAGTCCGCCATGTAGATGCTCATATTAGAGTAGAGCTAATGAGGAGCATCAAAACAATGAGCAGGTAGATCGGGCTGCAAAGATAGAGGTGTCAAAGATAGACTTAGATTGGGAACACAAGGGAGAGCTGTTCCTAGCCCGATGGGCCCATGATGCCTCAGGTCATCAGGGCAGAGATGCCACCTATAAGTGGGCACGAGACCGAGGGGTGGATCTAACCTTGGACAGTATTTCTCAGGTTATCCATGACTGTGAGACGTGTGCTGCCATCAAACAGGCCAAGCGGGTGAAGCCCCTATGGTATGGTGGATGGTGGTCCAAATACAAGTATGGGGAGGCCTGGCAGATTGATTATATCACATTACCCCAGACACGTCAAGGTAAGCGCTATGTGCTCACAATGGTAGAAGCCACCACGGGGTGGCTGGAGACCTACCCTGTTTCTCATGCTACGGCCTGTAACACCATCCTGAGCCTTGAGAAGCAAGTCCTGTGGAGACATGGTACCTCTGAGAGGATTGAGTCAGACAACGGGACTCATTTCAAGAACAGTCTTATCAGCACATGGGCTAGGGAACATGGCATTGAGTGGGTGTACCATATTCCCTACCATGCACCAGCTGCTGGGAAAGTGGAGAGGCACAATGCACTGTTAAAAACCCAGTTGAAAGCATTGGGTGGGGGATCTTTCAAAAACTGGGAGCAGCATTTGGCAAAGGCCACCTGGTTGGTCAACACCCGAGGTTCCACCAACCGAGCGGGTCCTGCTCAGTCTGAGCTCCTTAATATCGTAGATGGAGATAAAGCCCCAGTGGCCCATGTCAGAGGTTTGTTGGGAAAGACAGTATGGATCAACTCTGCCTCGAGTACAGGCAAACCCATCCATGGGATTGTTTTTGCTCAAGGGCCAGGTTATACATGGTGGATAATGCAGAAAGATGGAATAACACGCTGTGTACCTCAGGGAGATCTGAATGTGGGGTGAGACTCATATGTAAATGTCATTGTTGGCTGAATGTTACTACATGGAACAGAAGGAAACGTATAAGTGTCAAAGGTCTGAGCAAGTAAGATGGAAGGAAATGTGTAAGTGTTGAAGGTTTGAGTAAGTGAGATGCAAGTTTTTTATTGTATGTTCACGATATGGGATAAGGGGTGGAATGTCCTGGGTTGACGGTGCCTCCTATCCCAATCGTGCAGCTTTATCTCTATATACTACATTGTTATGTCTAACAGCTGCCCCCACCCCCGCCGGCGGGGGGTTTTGCCACGGTGGGGCTATTTATTCTTGCGGCTTTTGCTGCTGGCTTTGCTTTTGCTGCTAGCTTGGCTTTTGCTGCTAGCTTTGCTTTGCTTTGCTGCTGGCTTTACTTTGCTGCTGGCTTTGTTTTTTTGCTTTTGCTTTTGTTTTTTTTTTCCTTTGCTGGTTTTCACTGCTTTCGGTTTTTTTTTCTTTTTTCTCTCCCTTCTTTTTCTTCCCCCCACCCCGAAGATCATTGGACTGGCTCTGGACCTGACCTGGGAATATCTGGGGGTCCTCGACGCCTGAAAACAGAAGCTCTGCGCCCTCCCCTCACAGCAACTGCTTGAGTATTTTTCTTTTCCCTTGTGTTGGGGAGCATTTTTGTTTATTTGTCAACAAATAGTTTTTTTCCACTTCTCCTCCAAGGAATTCCTTCTCAAACCCAGAGCTGGGGGGGGGGAAGGGGTGGTGGAGGTTTGTTTTCTGGGGGGCTCCTTCTGGAGACCTTCCCCTAATTTGTCCTAAACCAGGACAAATAAGATGAGGAGATGTAAAAAATAATTGCACAGAAACTTCTTTGGCTGTTTAATTCAAGCACTTTTATGCCTGAGGTTCTAAATGAATTCATGGAGATCTTTTTGTTCCTGCAGCAATCAAGTATTTCCTGCTATTACTCATAATGACTTTGAAACAGCACACTTAACCAGGGCTGTTACTTTATTTTCAGCCTTTCTGAGGTGGGAGTGGAAGTGCTAAGGCAGGGGAGGAAGGAAGGCAATGACAGCTCATCAGAGGAAGCATATGCCAGCCTGGTGAGGAGCTAACAAGAGCTGGCACTGGGACTTCAGCCACCCCCTACTGACCTGAACCTCCAGACACCTGCCACCCCATCCTGACACAGTCCCAGAGCCTGTCACCTTCTGGCAGCTAACAAACCCCATCTGATATAAGAGCAAGCAAGCTTCGGAGCTCCTCCAGTGCAATCTGAGTTCTGAATCTGGTAGCACAGGGACCTGACCTAAAGCTCAACATTAAACCAGCTTAATCCTTTTACTTGGCTTCCAGTAGGTGAATCAGATTTCTGAACAGGACTGGGTGAGTAACTGATACTTTGCCTGAATTGACACCAGTAATTCTCACTCCTTCCTCATCATCTTTTGCATGACATAAAACTGTCAAACATGGCCCAGAATCACAAGTGTTTCATTTAAACAATATCACTACTTCTGTGAATAAACTCTGTTCAATTTTTTTTGTCCATCACTAGTTCCACACACCTTAATGTGAATACCACAAGGACAAGGGGATGGGTAGGAGAGGCCAGAAGAGCATCTGCTGTCTGACAGCAGACATTGCCATGAGGAGCCACCAGGATCCAAGAAGGAGGGGACAAGCAGGTCTGACTCCAAGGCTGGACACTCAGGAAACAGGCAACAAGAGACAAGAAGCTCTTTAGAAAAGACAGCAGGCTGCTCTGTGGTTCTGCTTCCACAGGCACTCAACACAACCACAACCAGCCACAGGACCAGGCCAGAGCCCATGATGAGCATTTCTCAGAAAAAGGTAAAAAAAACCAACAAAAAAAAATCCTAAAAATGGTCTTTAGGCTGGATTCAGTCCATTTCAACCCTTTAATATTTCTACAGTTTTTGTTGCAAAGACAAAGTGAGAAAAACCCTCACTATCTGGAGCAGTTCTGATGATGAAATGAAACTAGATAGGCAGCTAGATAAACCATTAGGAAATGAAAGCAGCAGTTGGCAAATGTCATGGCAGGCATTCAAATGAGCCTGCAATCACCCGAGTAGCTAAAGAACACAGATCTTCCCTTTAGTATGTCAAGGTGTGTTTACTGCCAACACAGCACAGAAGCCAAGCACTGCAAAAAAACACAATACCTTTTAACAGGAGGCATTCCACTTCCCTCCACCAGCAGATGAGGTAAAATTGCTTTCTAAAACAACCCACTTCTGCCTACCTGCAAGGTGCTTATACGGGTTCACTGGGGAAATTAGCAGGAAAAAAACCCTTTTCATGCATCATTTCCCGCCCTGCCCGAGGGAAGGAGAAGCACCTGAAGGCCAACACACGTAGTGCTGTGGGGATGCTGGGGAAGATTGAGCTCTGCTGATTTCCAGGTCACAATGGGCCTCCAGGCTCTGGTTATGCAGCACTCGTGCATGATACTCAGCAGCACTACAAATTGCCCGAGTTTCCCTGAGCAGCCCTTGGAGAAGGCAAAGACAGCTGTGCTTGGTGAAACCCCAACTGCTGTGCCACCATTTGGGGCCTTATCCAGCACCCACACAGCCAAGGGTGCTGCCCTGGGATCGAGCCTTCCATTAGCTCTGCCTGACAATCACAGCTCCTGCTGTCAGGGCTGTACCAGGATTTGAGCCACCCTACTGCTGGCCACACTTTCAAACATGAAAGTGCAGCTAACACCACTTTGCTCTCTTGTGCTCACAGGATCACAGGCAGCACCAAAGTCATTCACAACACACTGATGGGCCCCTGCCCTTCTGCCATCTCTTTCACTCATTTGCTGAGCAGCAGAACTGATCCACTCTGCAGGTCATCCACAGCTCACTGAGCCCTACAGGTATCTTTCAGAGACACTGCAATTTGGGAGTGTCCCACTCCCAAATGCTTCTGACTGCCACCCAGCCTAACACCAACACGATCAACAGCACTTAACACTACTTAAAGTTATTTACATTTACCATATAATAAACCCAAACAAAATCAACAAAACCACATGCAGGACCTTATATCTTTTACTTTCATTTTATTTCTGCAGTACTTTGCATCAGTTTCTACTACAGAATGTCACATCATGACAATTTCCAAAAGAAACAGTAATTTCACATATGTAGGTATTTCTGCTTTCTCTCTCCTGAGAAAACACAAAGTACTTCAGTAGTTATTGTTTTACTTTTTGAAAAAAAGAGGGGGGGAAAAACCCATACACAAATAAAATCCCCCAGGCTTCCTACGGACCACTCTATTTGGTGAGGTCAGCAGGAGCAGTTGCATTGGTGAGACAGCAGGTGCTGAGGTACCGAGCACAGTGGTTGAAAATATTACTGCCAGTGCTGATGTAAGGCTGCAAGACTGGGTCTGCACTGTGCCAGAGCTATGCAAACAAGCAAAAATTGAGTAAGAAAATTTTTTGTACCAGTACCATAATCATCCATCTGTCCAGAGATGTTATTAAGGATTACAGCAGAGGAAAAATTATAGGCAAAGAAGTGCAGCAAAAACTGTACTTGTTAGAATTTCTCCTGGGGCACATAACTTACATTAGTCCCGAAGAACAGACAAAAACCCTTCCCCTCCTCTCCCCAAAACTTGAGGAAATTATATCCAAGCTCTGCTGTGAAAAGCAACATTTATGGACTTAAAAATAAGTAAGTCTTGGCAGTACAGATGTGAGGAAGCCAATTGCAGGGCTGAGGAGCTAGAGGCAATTTTTCATTCCTACCTGGTTCAGTGCAGTTTCTGACGTAGAGCTGCTCCCCATCCTCTGGGACGTCAGTCACGTTCTGCCCACGTGTTTGCAGGAGCAGTCGCCCACTCCACTTGTCACCATTTTCCACAGAATATCTCAGGGCATCGTAACCTGAAGGAAAAGAGCAGTAGATACATGAGGAAAGGCAACTCCTGATCCGTTTCCTGAACACCTGAAGCAGCCGAAACATTTTCATTTCAAAAATCCTACAGCCCATGAGGTTTAAAAGGGCAGTGTTTCTAAGCCCACTGGAAAGGGACACTGCCAGCAGCTCCCCATCACATGGGAGCCACATGCATTCCTACACAGCTTCTGAAGTTTATCCTAGAAGAGCATCTCTGTTTTCCCACCCAGCACCATCTGACTGAAGCCAGAGCACACCTCTGACTCATATCCACACCTCCACGCTTCCAAGAAATATCCACGAACATGAGGGGCATTACTTTATCTCACTACCTTTGACTCAACCCTTGCTCTGCTTTCCCCTTCAGCTTTGCCTTGGTGCTATTAAGTGAAGCTCTATTTTAGCAATGTCAACAAAGACGGCTGGCTGATTTCCACAATATTCCTGGCAGAAGGCTGGTCTGCCCTGGAAATGCCATATCTGCCTAATCAGCTGGACACACATGCTTACGTGTCAGTTCCATGCCTCCTACACTGGTTCAGATTCAAGGGAGGAAAAAAACCCTCTTTCTATTTTTTTTTTTTTAAGCCAGAAGGTATCCATACACCAAATCGACCCTCTTGCAATGGAGACCCTGCAGCCCTCCAGTAACAAACAGCATTTGAGAGGGATTTCCTCCCACCCATCCACCTCCTCCCCACCAAGCAGAACATGGGACCTGTCACAAGGATTTCTGAATTATTCCCAGCTTTGTCCACTACTTTGGAAACAGATCACAGGCAAAAAAGCAGTGGAATAGAGATTCCAATCTTGGCCCAATGCCTCAGAGGGTGATTATGGACAAACGTTCTCTGCACACCTCAACCGTTTTGTTAGGTTCCCAGGCATATCCAGTTGAGAGAGCTGCCCAACCTGAGACTTGTCTGCCTGCCCAGATCATGCTCTGCTCAGGTCACTCCATGTCATGCTAGCAGCAAGGTGGGAATGTTTGGGAAAGGACTGCGTGGGAATCTGCATCCCAGGCCACCAGCAATAACTGGGGCCAATGTTCCCAGGAGACGCAGGAGTCATCTGAGTGCATGTTTGGGGGAAAAGCCACAGCTGCACAGGCAGCCTGAAGCACCCCTGTTTTCTAAGCAAAAAACCAATTCACCTTGGTAAAGTAAATGCCATCATTTGAAGCTTCATGCACTTTGTCCTTTCAATGCTTTACAAATGTCAGAGAATGGAATTTGCTGTCAGTTTAGTCTGTGAGCACCAATAAGATTAAGCTGATGGAAGCAGACTGCATTTCTAAGAAGGAGCACAAGCTGTAATGCAGCATTAGGTATCTCCCATAACAACAAACACTGCTGTAGCCTGAGCAAAGCAGTTTCAGTTCCACATACAAGCTGCTTTCAAAGCAAAGGAACTCTTCTCCAAGTAGGCAAGGCTTCTCTGTGTCACTGCATGGAGCAATGGCATGAGGGAGGGAGGACACAAGGACTACTATGGCCCCAGAGCTCCAGCAGAACCGCTCCTGCTCCCTCTGCTCTGCCTCTCTTGGATGGCAATCTCTTCCAAGTGAGGGGTAAAGATGAAGAAAGTCATGTAAGGTGACTTTGGAAGGGGAAAAGCTTAATTTGGCAATAGGAGTGTTTATAAAGGCTACATCCAGCATTGACAAAAATCAGCATAAATAGTGGCGGAGTTGGTCCACAGCCGAGCTTGATGTGGTGACTGACACCCGAAAAAGCTCTCCTCTGGTACCACCAGGTTTGAGCAGGGCCCGCTGTGCCATGGCAGAATTTTCAGCCCACCACCCCCCAAAATCCTGCCTAGGGCATCTCCATTCTAAAACACATTTCACTCAACAGAGCAATAGAAAATAGAAGTTAGAGATGAACCTTTTTCAAAGCTTTGACCTTCCAAGGATTGCCCTGTGAAAACAGGAACACATCGAGACTTTAACAAGTCCTTGCTAACAAGGACACTCAGTGACACATAAGAGAGTCCCTGTGGTTTCCCCATGTGCTGGCACCAGTCTCCTTGTGCTGTGGTAGAGAATACTCAAGGCCTGCCATGCTTTAGGTGCTGGCACAAGGCACAAACACCAGGGACATCACCTCGGCCACAGCATCCCACAACAGGGCTGCCAGGCCACCACCATGGCCAAACTCTTCTTCCCAAGGAAAAGCAGGAAAACTTACAAAAAAGAAAGCTATCAGTTTTCTTTCTCAACTGTAGTTATTCAGGATTGGATGATTTTTAATGGGAACCACAACAAAGAGTTTTTTTCTTTTTCTCAGCAGAGGTAAAGACTGCTAAACATCCCACCTCAGCTACAGTGCCATTTTGGACAAGCCAGATGGAATGCTTTTCTTATTAATATTCTAGCTACTGGTTTTTTACTAAATACTGCTCTATATACTGTGACATCCTCTAAAGCTCTGGTACAATGAAGAGTTTTTCCAAAGTTCTGTACCATAGTGTATTTCAAAGTGAACGAATTATTTTTTCAAGCACTGAATGTCACCACAAGGTATTTTCCACAGTTCCAATTACCCAGCACCAGTTTTACATTACACACTCGGAACCCAGGATCTGGAGAGCTTTACTCGCACTTCCTCCTAGAGATATTCCCATGGACAATAAGCACATGAGTAATTTTTCCCTGTCTTTGTGCCTGCCCTGCATTTCATAACAGAACTAAGAAAATGCAGACAGTGCATTTCCAATGGCCACGTCTTTACATAGGTATACGAGAGTGTGCTTGCTAGGAGCTCTTGTCCCTGCCAGGCTGGTGTAGCAGTCTGCTGGGCATGGACTCTCCAGTAACACTGCTCACCTGTTCCACTTACGAGCATGAAAATGAGGTGGAGTGGAAAGAACTCATCAGACAGCTCAGAACTCCTGGAAAGGCTCTGTGTGTGACCCAGATCTCCACGTGGGAACTCAGGAGCTTGTTACGCTATTCCAGATGGCTCTGGCTGGAGTTTACAATTTTCAGTGCTGCAGAAACACAGCCAAATGCATCCTGGCTGCACTTCCCAGCACGAAGAACACCACCTTACAATGCTGAACAACATCCCCACATTCTCCAATTGCACTCTGATCTCATAAGCACATTTATTCTCAGCAGCAAGCCACAGGAACCCCAACAAGATGGAACAGCAGTAAGACCTTGGAGCAGACAGCCAGTTCCTACAGGGGACAAAGCAGGTTGGTGTGGAGATGGGGGCCCCACGGGACAGGGAGACCTTTGCACAGCTGGCCCAAGCAGCCAGATGAGTCAAGAGCACCCAAACCCAGCGTTGGAAGGGAAGAAACTCTTCCACTGCAGTGGAGGGTTCAGCTCAACGATGCTGATGTGAAGAAAGGCAACAAAGATGGAAGGTGCTCGTGAGCAGCCAGCTGGAGCATAGAAGAGCTGATGGGCAGGGGGTTGAAGCAGGGAAGCACTGATGGGGCAGGGGGCTCATGAGCAGGGAGTGAAGAGCTAACGGGCAGGGGGCTGGAGCAGGGAAGAGCTAATGGGCAGGGGACTAGCCCAGCTGAAGGGACAGCTCTGTCACCACTGCCTTTCCCTGGCACAAAGCATTGCTGCACAGGCAGGGCTCTGAGAGCTGGCAGGTATCCACAGCTCTCACTGACAATAAACTACTTTCTATGCAAACTGCTGGCCGGAGCCAAAACCAGCATAGCTCTTCTGAAATACGCTTGCCCTTCCTCCTCTCTCATCTGTCCCTTTTATCTATTGTTTTCATGGAGGTAGCTTTGGGTTTTGGAGGGCTGGTTTCACAAATAGCTGAATTATCTCCATCTACCTGAAATGTTCTTGCAGTTAAAACAACAGTGAAATATTTCAGAGGAAGAAAAAAAGCTGGAACAAGCACGAGCTTCCACATAAGCCAGTGCAGAGGTGGAGAACAGTGGTGTGGTGATCTCAGGACAAACCAGGTGAACCCTGGTGGAAGAGCAGCACTCAGCTGAATGAGCTGCAGCTCTGCTCCACAGCTGCTCTCTCACGGCCATGTCCCTGTGGCTGCTGGCCTCACACCCTCAGGGACATGTCCAGTCAGCCCCTGCATCATCAGACCCGCTGCAGACAGCCACCACAAGATATGAGCTCTGGATTGCATAAGCATGTTATAAATGGATTAGCCCTTTGCCTAGGCTGACTTGGGAGATGCTCTTCTTCCAAAATCATCAGCAGCAAAGACCATAAACAGAGCATCCTCATGGGAAAAAAATCCCAAACAAACAAAAAAAGCCCCAGAAATCCTACACCTGGCTATGATAAGCAGCCTGTTCTTTACATCTGATTTCAAAGCTCTATTTCCATGCATCCTTACCTACGTGGAAAGGTGCAGAAGGGCAAGGAAAGCACACTGCTGATAATACCTGTACCACACGCATGAGGCACAGAGTTAAGCTGCAGGCAGTGGCCAAGAAGGGCAGGGTTCCCGCACCAACAGCCTCTCACCGCACACCTTCCCACATATTTCCTATGTGACCACCAGTAGAAAAAAAACCCACAACCCCCACAAAACCTCAGGCACACTCACAGCTCCCACACACCTCTAGGGAGGCTCCCCAGCTCCCTCCCAAGGAGCACAGAGCCCACTGAGGGCCCCACGAAGCTCTCAACAAAGCCTGGCTGGAGTTGGGACGGCAGAGCACACTCCAAAGGTCCAACAACAGCTCCACACCAGCAAAATGTGACTTTTGGTTTATTTTAACTCTGAAAAGCTGCCCACCCTCTGGAAGTGAAATTTCCACATGCATTCTGCTGGAGCCTGCCCTTGTTCCCACCCTGAGTGAGAGCAAAGAAAACTTCAAGGACAGGCAGTGCTCAGCAGAAATGCACTCATGGCTCATCAAGCTCTAGGTGAAGTGCCTGCACCACCTCACACAGCGAAGCCCAGGGGATGGAAAAGTATCCCTGCAAGAGATGAACAGACTCCCCAAGAACTCCATGGTTACTACGCCACAAAGCGTGCTGGGTTAAGTTTAGTTATGATAAAATTCTGTCTTGTGTTTACTACTGTGTTGTGCCAAAAACTGTTACTGGCTATGTGATCATTCCAAGCTTCCATGATTGTTCATTACCAGTTTTTGCAGAAACTTATGTTTTCTTTAATATTCATATCAGCTTGACCATTAAATCGTCCATTCTGTTCTTGATCTACACCTAAGCGCAAAAGGAACTGTTCTGCATCTGGTAAAAATACTACCTTTTACTTCTGCCTATCACAGCCTTGTGTGACTTAGCTCCTCTCTACAGTTAACAAATTTTTTCTTCTCCTGAAAATCTTTTCATGTCCCTATAAATTCTCCAGTTTTACCACAGCCATACCTCTGTGACCCTGCCCAAATTCTCAAGGTAATTCTCAAGGCAGCAGCCCTGCTGGTCTGTACAACAGCGCTGAATACTGCGAGCCCAATTCCCTGCTCTGGTTTCTCTGGGATATTTCACTCCCTGCTGCCACTCATCTCATTAGCATTTCACCTGGCACTAGTCTGGGCACTGCTGACACGATCTCTGTGCTTGGCAGCCATGGACTGCCTGGAGTGACTTCCACAGCTTGCTGGCACAGCACATCTCTTCTGACAGAGCCGCTGCCTATTCCATCTGCCTTCTGCCCCAAGCACAGGACAGTCTACTAACACCAGCGAGAAAACTCTGCTTTTTCCTCCTCCTGCTCTTGTGGCTGTCACAGAGGAAAACTGCAGGAGTAGGTTAAGCAGCATCCTTCACATTACCCTGCTGCAGGTGCCAGAGCTTTCCCCTCTGCCCCAAATAAACAGAAAGGAAACTTTCAGATGCAGAATAGGAAGATGGAGAGCAAATTCCCCTTTCCAACACGTCCCCGGGGCAGCTCCTCCCCCTGACCAAGCTCCTTCCCATGCATCTCGCCCTCATCGCTGCTACCTGTGAGGGATGCCAGGGAATCCTAAAGCACATTCAGACCCCCTGCTCTCTCCCTTTCCCACATTTCACCAGAATATCCAGCTCACAGAAGGCAGGAATCACAGCAGTAAGGATGTAAGGATGTAGCAGTAAGCTACAGGTGGCTGCACATCTGGGTCATCCCTATCAAAACCATCCATCACGATTTCCCTTCTTCACGGCAGACAGCAAAGAAAAAAACGAGAAGCAATAAATTAATCTCCAGCTGACTTCCCATCAGTAACAGTGCTACTTTTTATACCATTCCAAGATCCTGTGGCTGCTTGAATCTGGAAATCATGACCTTACAAGGCTGGAAAAGCAGTACTTGAGAGCCTCACTGTTACCAGAGAGACTCTTATTTCTCAGAAGGATTGGGTACCATGTTACAGAAAGAGCTAACTCTCTGGAGAACACATTTATCTTTTAAAAAGCAGTGAAAAAATAAACTGTATTTCAAGCTCCTGTGACAGGGGCGAATACCTGGGGTTTGACTGTGAGGTTTGTGCTCGGCAGCTGAACAGTCACTGCTCCTTACCCCACATTTATGTATTTCTTTCCTAATTTTGAGCTGACACAGTGGGAGAAAAGACAGGTTTGGATCAGATGAAATGTTTTAGTAGAATAAAATATTTTATTTTGGTTTGCTCTCTTTTACACTTCTGACTAAATATAATTCCACGGAATTAAATTTAGTCTGAAAATACCATAAAAATGTGCTCGGAAAAAGAACATAGCAGCTCTTCCACAAAAAAAGCCGAAACAAAACAAAACAAAAAAAAAAAAAAAAGAAAAGGGAAGGCAAGGCAAGGGAAACCATGACTTTATTGCAGTTAAATTCTAAACTATATGAAAAGTGACACCCTTGCAGCTTTGTCTGAACAATTTCTGTTGGTGTCCAAGGCCAGGCTGGACAGGGCTTGGAGCAACCTGGTCTAGTGGAAGGAGCACTAAAAACAGGCCACCCCTTCCAGGAAAGAAAGGAAAGGAAAAAAAGACTGTCATAAGCCCTGGTTCCCACGGTGGTATCTCTGATGATAGAGGAAACATTACAAAAGAGAGATTTTTTTCATGCTTTTCTCCACAGAAGATGAAAAAAAACCCTGGATCTTACAAAAAAGTAAACAAGCACAAGGGAAAAGGGAGCTTTTGTATTAAAAAGACTATTTCTACTGTCCTTTTGCCTTACATCTCCTTTCCCCTTGTGTTTCCCTGCAACACCACCACATGAATCTGTAACTGGCATTTTTTAATTGCTGTTATTTACTGCTTCCACTGTGCTGGAAAGGCACTTGGGGAACAGAGACGAGTCTCCGTCCCAGACAACATATTGGATCTGGTATTTAATCCCACTATTCAGCATCAGGTCTGGATTTGCAGCCTAAAAGCACTCCTAACGTGAGATGACACTCAGGAAAATTCACTGAAAAGCCAGCCCTCGCCAGCCAGTGCAGAGCTACAGTGGAGAGAGTAAAAGGACAGGGATAAAATATAGTGGGACAGGAGTGTGGAGGAGCTAGCAACTGTGAAACGAGCAGCTGGGGACAGAAGTGTGAACCCAGGCCTGGCAGAGGGAGAGGTGGTAATTCCCCTTTTCCCCCATCTGCTCAGAAAACACCTGAGATAATTTTTGTCAGTGCTAAGACCATGCTGAAGGACAGCTGTTGACCTGTAACTGATGCTGTACCTTCCTCCCCAGGAAACTGAGTTTCTGACACCAATGCATCTTGGTTCCCAGGAATTAACAGCTGGAATTAACACAAGAGAGCAAAGTGCTTCAGAGGCTGCAGGGTGCCTGTGGTCCTGTTCCCTGCCACTGGCCATCAAATGGATCTAGTCTGGACCTGCCACAAGTCAGTCATAGGCAAATGGCTCCAAGAGCAGGATGGAGCACCCAAGGAGCATCCTGGTGGAAAGCCTGGTTCCACACCCCTCTGTTACAACAAACAGTGCCCCTCACTGCACTCCTCCCCTCCTTCAGACTGATCTATGTGCCTCCAAGCCAAGCTGAAAGTTACCTTAGTGACAGAGAGTGACTTCCTTCAGGTACCCACTTAATTACATATTGAAAGAGCTATTACCTTTCAGAGATGCCAGTGCACTGGCTATGTCCATTATTTATAACATAATGTATTCATTATGCACTTTATCCCATGCTCCTATCTGCTGATCTCATAACAGGCCCTTAAACACAATTTTAAGCAATTAATCCTACCTTAATTACAGACAAATATATATAGAAGCCTCAGGACATCTCTCTTATATTTATTAGAAGTAAGCAAGCATATCTAGAAATAAATGTGGTAGTCAGGGAAGAGAGGGACGTGGCCAAGCAGCCTGGGAATTACAGAACCGGAGCCAGGCACATTTCAGTTAAAATTGCCTGCTTGGGCTACCTGGAAAAAGTAAGTTTTGTCCTGCCACAGATTCCTCCCACAACATCCACTTCCCTGCTGATGGATGTGGCTGTGTGTGAAGCCCAAGATCACTGAGCACATGGGTGCCAGCCCCACTGCTGGCAGAGCCTCATGGGGCAGGGAGGTCCCACTCACCCCACTCTCCTTTGTGCCTCTACGTCCCTTTTCCCAGTCCCACGGGAGGGAATCAGCCCTGGGATTCCTCCAGCAAGAGGCAGCTGCTCAGCCTTGTGCCCCTCTGCTCCAGACCCTGAATTACAACTCCTGTCCTCTCTCCCATACTCAAACCAACACAGTGGTGACTGAAAAAAAATTCTAAAAAAGGAAAAAGGAAAAAAAAGAAAATAAAAACCTCTCTGGACACATCCAGGAAGCTCCTCATAGATCACCACAGACCAATACAGAAAACTATCAAAAACTATCCCTGGCTTCAGCAGATTTTGGACTGGTCCTTATCAGGGTGGCCCAGGAGCACAAGGCTCCTGAAGGCTTCCAAGGGCGATCTGTGCTAAGGCTTGGCTGAAGCTTGTAGAGGCTCCTTAGCAGATCCCTGAAAAGGCAGCCCACCCCTAAAAGTAGATGATGTGAATGCAATCTCTGTCCAAACTGGTAGCTACACTCTTACTTCTTCCACCTGGGGAATGTTCCCTACCCTCTGAAAAAGACAGGCACGAAGGCAACAGGTACCAGTTCCAAGCAACACAGCAGCACCCCTGCCCTTCTCTGAGAAATGAAGCCAGCCTGGAATGCTCCAAAGTGCTTTAAGGAAATAAATAATACTATAGAGGGAAAAAAACCCCTTCTATTTTTAACCAGAAGTCCTAGAACAGAAGGACAATCCTCCACATTATCCCAGAATCAAGTGTTTGATGCTGTCCTTTCTTTATAAGGCTTTAAGATGAGAAGACCCTCCAAGAAGCAGTAAGCAATTCTTTATTTACCCTGAAGTTAGACACTGCAGACCCGGTTTTAATTCACTGCTCTGCTATTAGCCCATGAGGTGACCTTGGACAAGTTGTTCTGTCCACATTCTCAGCTGGTGTCAGCTGGCACCTTGCCACCACAGCCAATTTAAACAATTTGAGACACCAGCCTCAGAGCCCCTGGGTCCTTGGCCTCTCTCCCCCAAGCAGCTCTGCCACCCACACACAGACATATGTCTGAGGAGCACCTGAGGGACACCAAGTGGGGGGAAGAGAACTCATGCTTCCCGTGAACAGTACACAGTTTTCATAAAATGAAACAAAACCCCTGGTTTGGTTTTTGGGCTTTTTTTTTTTAATAGCCCTGTGATCAAGGCTTTAAAAACACTGCTGTGCTCTGGTGAGACCCCACCTGGAATCCAGCTCTGGGGCCACCAACACCAGAAGGATGGACGGACCTGTGGGAGCGAGTCCAGAGAAGGCCACAAAGATGCTCAGAGGACTCGAGCCCTTCTGCTATGGAGACAGGCACCCCTGCAACCTCCCTTTGAATCATTTCTTCACTCAAGAGGCTTTTACATTAGTCGGCTTGCTTGGACAACTCCTCCACTTCTGAACAAGCTTGATTTGCTGCCTCCTCTGATTTAGTACAAGAACAAATCCAAAGAACACGAAACTCAAATTGTTTTACTCTGTCAACAGCCAGCAGCAAAGTTAACTAACTCAAGGGTGCTTTTAAGTGCTGCCTGCCTCTCTTGCCATGCCACTGCTGTCCCAGTCAGAGCGCAGAGCCAGCTGCACCTTGCTGTGAGCACAGCTGATGGAACCTGCCAAACAAGCAAGCTGTGTGTGGCAGCCACTGGCTGGGACCAGTTTCCCCTAAAATGAATTGCTCCACTGCCTCAGTGCAGGCAATGCTCATTTATAAGAATTTCTTTCTACCCCGTCCTCTCAACAACATACGAATCAACTACCATGTAGAGGTGTACTGAGAATTGGAGAGTAGATCTTCTCAGAGGAAAAATGAATGTCCATGTAAGACTCGTTTCTCCTCCTGCTTTATGTTACGGGATGTTCTGGCCATGTTAGGGAAAAAAGCCAGTTGAGTCTATCTCCGAATGAGGACAATTTTAATAGCAGACCCTTTGGTTGTTTGTACCTCAGTTACCATGTTTTTGGCTTGCATATCAAAAAGATTCTTTTCCTGGACTTCAGCACACTCTTTCCCAATCGAGCCATTAAAATCTGTGGGCAGTTCTTGTTGGATAGGTGATGCCTGACACTGGAGCAAACAATGAGGATGAGCCCTGGCATACCAATGCTCCCTTTAGGGGCTCAGCACTGCCCAAAACTGCCCAAACACTGTCCTTCTCCTCTCCTGGCATTGAGACTGATGGGACACTGCAATCCCTCAGCCACCACGGGGATATGGCACACTTCCCAGGGTTCATCCACAGGGACAGGACAGAACATTGGGGACCAGAGCTCCACCAGGGTAGCAGTCACTCCCGAGCCTGGAGAACCCCACAAACGTTCGCATTCCTCAGTTTCCCTCTCTCGCAATCTGAGGACACGCTTGCTCATCCCATTTCCTCCAGCAGGATTGGGGGCTGAGGAATGGCCAGAGTGAGGAACGGCCTGGGTAACCACCTGAACTCAACCCCAGCACTTCACACACTGCAAGTCAAGCCCTGGTCCCTGGCCTGACTGCCTGTGGACACAAACCCAGTCCTGAGCTGAAGCTCTGCACACACGATTGAAGATGCAATGGGGTCAGGCCAGGCTGTGCATCCCAGCCACTTTACACAGCTGTTCAGCTAGCAGCTCGGCACTGGAATGTCCCAAAACAACCAAATCCATGCCTCCAAACCCCACCTGACACTCCTTTGTGCCCAAGAGGGATTTTCCCCTACTAAAGGAAGGTATTTCCCCTTCCCAACACACACACACGTATCTGACACAGGACCCATGCCCTGGCCTTACAGAGCTGGGCAAGAGGACAGTGTGAGGCACAAGGTACAGCTGGACCGTCTCCTCCAGGCCATCCCCAGGTCCCAGACAGGACCTGGGGACCGTCTGCTTCTCACAGGCAAGGCTTATAGGCAAATGACATTCCATGTTAGCCAAAAGGGTCCACAAAAGGCAAATAAAGTCCCAGCAAGTACAGTCTCACACAGCTTTCTCCCTGGACATCACATCTGGACTCCTCTTCAGTGCCTCCCTTTTTCCAGAAGAACAAGGCCTAGGACCTTTTCCTGGAGTCCTTGATACAATGCTCCTAGTCCCAGGAATACAAAAAACCAACCCCACTCAAAAAAATCAAACAACAAAACAAACCGAACAAACAAAACCCTCAAACCTAAAAAGAAAAACAAAACAAAAACCCACAAACAAACAAACCAAAAAGAAACACAGCAAGAAAAACCCAGCCTAAACATCTCCAATTCACATCAAGGTTCAGTCTTTAATCCAGCCTAGAGTCTAGCCTCTTCTGCTGGATGCAACATTCTGTCCCACTCTCTTCTCTCCTTTTCCCTCCAACAATCAAACACAGTGAGAAATCCTGTTATTTCCAGAGTCTTCTCAGCTTGCTTCTAAAGAAAAGCTTAGCATCTAGAGACTGTACCCACTTTATTTTTCAATCTGAGCATTAAGCCGAAATCCAGCCATGCAACAGTATGAACACAGGGACTGCATCTATTTCCTGTCTCACACAGGTACAGCTGGTCCTCTGATGTAGCTGTCTCCTGGCCAAACTGATGGAGGCCTCAACGCACTCCCAAAGTCCTGGGCACAGCAGGCTCATTCGATGGCCACCTCCCTATCCTGGCAGCTCCACTGCTATGGATGCCAAGCTAATAAAATCAGGCCTCAGTCTCACCTGGACATTCTTTGTAGACTGCCGTGGAGACCTGACCTGTGGGAGGTGTTGTAACAAAAGGGAACACAAATCTTGCCATGAAACAAGACAGAGGGAACCAATCCCCGAGGGATCTCCAGCTCACCACAAACTCCCCATCTAGATGCCCTTGGCAGTAAGGTAACAAGGACAGGCTACTCAGGGCTGCAGGAGTCTGACAGTCCACCAAGGATCCCACAGGGAGGAGAGACAGAACACCTGCATCCCTCTAGGGTCAGCCAAGAACCCATTCATGAGCTGCAAATGACACACATTTACCACTTTGTTTCCAAACGCTTTCCCTCTGATGCTGTGAGTAATGTGGAGCAGCCACAAGGATTTACTCACCTTGCACCCTACTCTCCTGAGAGCATGTATACAGGAAGGGATGATTACCGTGGAAGGACCTCAAACATATTGCCCACACCTGGGCATGCCCGGCCACTCCTGCCCAGAAAGCCACAGCAGCGGAAAAAAATTAGGATGAGGTTACCAGTGGCTCTTGGCATTGGTCTGACTGACAAAACCCAGAGCAGAAAAAAGCTTTTGAACATCCTCAGTGCTCTTCAAAGTCCCAAGCCTAAAGACTACTCTAGAGAAGGGCAAGGAAGGCAAGGCTAGAAAAAGAGCAAAAACTTTAAACTCTTCAAATTTTTTTTTCAAAAATGCACTGCTGTAGCTCAGCTGCCTGGCTGGGAGCTATGAAAGGCAGTGGGTGAGAAAACACAGCACGGTGCAGCTCCCACCACCACACAGCACAATCCTGCAGCTTCGGAAGCTGCTGCACTGGATTCTAAGGTGCATCCCTCAGGCCCTGCACTCCTGTGAACCTCATGTGGTTTTCATTCCAAAACACAAAATTCTCAAGTTTTCAGGCACAGGTTTCATGAAACCTGGCTGTTTTCTTCAACTTTTATATTAGGGAAGGCCTTACGAAAACTAAATTTTCTATGCTTGTCAACAGGAAATCCAGAAGTGGTAACTTAAAACACTCCAAAAGAACAGAAACCAGAAAAAAACCAATGATCTTCCTAGCTACCAGAGAGTTGCCATCAATTTAAAGAACAGAGACAAAACAGAGTAAAGTGCCCTGGAACAGGCTAAGACCTAGAAGCAGGTCATGTCCAGGTTGAGGGGAGTTTTCCAATTGTAGGGGTGGATGCTCCTCTCCTAAATGACCCTGTCCCATACCAGCACAGACTTATTTTTAATGTCTCTATTCTCCCAAGAGGATATAGGCACAAATACCTGCCACATTCATATATGACAAGTTCAGCTGACTTTTTTGAGGATCTTTGACCAAAAATGGACAGTGTGACTGACCTGCTTTTTCTAATTATGGACTACTGAAGATTAGCAGCAGGAGGGAAGTACTAGGAAAGGGCTGAGACAGAACCAACCATGCCCACCTCCTCATGAGCTCTGCTGTTCTGACCACAGCCACCACTCAAGGGCTCTCTGTTCAGCCATGGCCTGTAATGACCCTCACCAAGTCATTTCAGTGTGCTAATTTGGTAGTAAACATCCTTTATTTATCCCAGGCTGGTTTTCTGCTGGGTTAGCTGATGAAAAGGCTCAGCTAAGGACCACCACCATGCCAGAGCCCAGGCAGGAGGCACCAATGAGGGCAGGAGCAGCCACAAGCCATGGACAGGGCAGGACTGAACCCATGCAGCTCCACCAGCAAGGGAGGTGTGGTGCACAGGCCTACCTCGCCTTGACAGGCACCAAAGGAACATCAGCTGCTGAGTCCTTCTGCAACTCACATTCTCTCCCAGCCTGGCATTCTCTCTGCTGCTGAGCAGCTGGGGCGGCCAGCAGCACTCTGCCCTCATGCCCCACTGGAGCCAGAGCTTCTGAGCATCCTGAGCATCCCAAATCCTCATTCCGAGCACCACGACCCCATGATTCCAGGTGCTGTGCCAGAGTCCACCTCAAGCACCCAGCCTCGGCAAGCCAGCCAGCCTGGCACATAGCCCAGTGCCCCCACAACACTTTATTGAAGTGGACTGCAAACAGACCCTGAGATGTGGGAGCTGCAAAGGCAGTTCTTCAGTCACAGCCAGGTGTGCAAGCCCTACGCTGCTGGCACATGAAGCTGATGCTGCCAGCCAAGCACAGGTCTGGGCAGGTCCCCTCACCCCTGCAAGCAGCGCTGCGTGTCCCATCCCTGCTACTCCCCAAGCTGCGTGACACAAGGGCTCAGTCTCAGTCAGCTGTCAGTGCAGGACCTTGAACAAGTACTAAATAAATGAACAAGTCATTTCCTGCAAGGCCAAACATGCTCCCTGCCAAAGAGGTCACATGGCACACTCTGGCCTGATGCCTCTCCCCAGTTTGTGAGGGTAAATTCCCATATCCAGGGGTCCAATGATTACAGCAATACATCTGGGCTACAATTACTCATGCTGAAGCCAGAATTACACTCTGCTGAAGAGGTGAGAAAAACAACTGTTTTTGTGCTTTTATTGCATGACCTCTGAAGTTCGGTTTGGGTTTCTTGGTTCACGCAAACCAAAACATTCAAATAAAATCAGGGAGTTTTCGCTTTAACTCTCAGCTAGAGGACTGGGATCTGTCCCACCAAGGTTCTTCAGCATTATTTTGGCAGTAAGGAGATCTGTAAGGAAAAGCCCTTTGAGGCAGGGCCTGTGACAAAGCAGCCAGGAGCGAACAGCCTATGCAGCTCATTCCAGCCTTGCGAGCTCCTCCAACCAGCAGAGGGGTAGAAGGCTGACGTGCCCAGGATCTCTGCTCCCCATCTCTCATCACACCACGCAGGATTGCTCAGAGGCTTTCTGAGAGTGTATTTTCATGAAATGGATGCTTTCAACACACCACAGCCCACAAGGACGGGGCAAATACCAGTCCTGTGAAAACAGCCTGAGCTTCGTTTTTAGGGTAAGTCTCAGAGCCAGTCAAAACGCATCCGGCAGGCCTTGCTCCACCATTCTGAGCACTTCACTCCCATCAAGTTAAAATAAGACTTAAAAACCTCCTGGATCTTCCACACTTGAATCACATAGGCAACTCCATGAGCTTGGATGTGCCCATCTCCAGGAGTAAGGGCTGCAGAATCAGACCCAACTTTTCCTCACCCTCCTGCCAAAGAAACAGACACAAAGAAGAGAAAAATCCCACTGACTGATGCCCCTGCTATTTCTGCTGTCCGTGACAGCAAACTGGTAAAAGGTTTGACTAAGAAGCCTCCCTTGAAACACATGAATCATTACAATTTAGAGGATGGTCTCATATTATGAAGTCTCCACTCCTCCCTCTATTTAGAATTGGGAATTTGAGTCAGACTGATGAGGGCGATAAAGAAGGGGGAAAAAAAATAAACCCAACTTCACACTTTGTTCGACCCTTTCTGCACAGGTGGCAGTTTGGCAGCCAGCAGTTGACAGCTGGATATGGGGTCTGCAGGGCTGTGTTTGGTCTCAGTGACACCTCTCAGTTACTAGCGTGACCTCCTTAATGCCAGAGCATAACCACAGACTTACACTGCCAGCAAGCGAGAAAGAGGCACCCCAGTGGTATGATCACTGCCCAGACAAACCATGTGAACTTGGATTTCTTCTTAGCACCATATCTGTTTCCAAAAGCTTGACCCTTGTGGAATAGAGAGATCACTGGAATGAGCTTCACAGAACAGTATAAATGTTTTGACACTTTGTTATTACACATTATCTAGCATCAGAAGATCTCAAACTCACTTCACAAAGTGGCCTTATTTTCGAGACCCAGCCAAACGAGACATGGAGAGATTTGATTTAGGCCCTCAGAAAAGCAGGGGGAGCTACCACAGCAGAAAGCCAGAGCTTGTGCCCTGTCCCCTAGAGCTGCCTGCTCCAGACGGTTTATAAACTAGACTCCTGTGGTTACCTGCCTCTGCAGAAGGGCTCTAGCCTATTTCCTGCAGGGACATGCCAGCACACACACCTCATAAGGAGATTCTGGCACCCAACAGCATCTGCACACACAGGTCAGCAGTGACTCAAAAAGCCTGGATCCTCCAGACCCAGGCCACAGCTGAAAAGGTGCCTGAGGAGAAGGGGACTGACAAAGGAAAACTGCAGCACTCAAAATGAGCCTCTATCATGCCAAGAAGTGATTCAAACCTAGGGTTTCTGAGCTGGATCACACCTCAACACCAAGGGTCTCCAGGAACAGCAGTCATTGCAGCATCCCAGGGAAGCCTGTGCCCAGCCTCAGGCTGCCATCAGTACCATCTAGCATCAAGCACGTTGGGAGCTGCACATGCCACGTTTACTCCAAACTGCACACAGTAGAAACCATCCCGGAGCCTCCTGCCAGGGCAGCGGAGACAAAGATGCCACTCAACACAAAAGCAGTCTAATCAAAAGTTTGTGTTGTGGATCCTAAATGCTGCGTTTTTATGTGGGAAAAATACTGAAACAGCTACACAGAAATACCCCTTTCCACCTCCTGAGCACAACATAAACGTCGGAGAGCATCAGGCAGTATCTGAGGCTTCCCAGAGAGCCCACATGCTTTGGGTCCATGCAGAGCCAGCGGACATAGCGTGCACTGTGGAAAATTTCCACCTGTGACACGATTCTTCTCCCTGTCACTCCTGGCTTTGCACAGCAAATGCCATTCGTAACCTCTCAGATTAACTTTGAGCAAACTCTGATCACAACGTGAGACAGGCTCCCAAACTGAAGCAAAGCAGCCAGAGCCCTGACATAAGTCTGCTGCACCAGCTGGGAAACACTTCGGTAGCTCAGGCAGAGCACAAATGCACCTGTGGCACGAGCCTTTACAGCAGATGGAGCTCCTTCTGCATAGACAGGGACCCCAAAATGTGGGATGGGAATGAGCACTGCACTTCAGAGAGAGGAGCACACTCTATGCCCTTTTAAAACACCCTTGCCACATCATCTACTAATATTTTGTGTGGCAAAGGCAGCAGCCTGCAGCCAGTCTGCTTGCTGGACATGGATCACCCTCCCACTGACGGGAAGGGGGAAGACAGCACAGGTCTGGCCGCAGCACCACAGCCCTTCTCACTGGCAGCTTCTGAAGTTTAGGTAAAGAAAAAAAGGGTATTGGTGTCACATATCTGCATCTTCCATGCTGGCAGACTTGAATGTACCTCAGTACATGCATAAACTCCTGTTTACTTACAATGACGTTCATGTTTTTCCAGGCCTTACTTCTTGGAAGCAATTACCATGCTTGTGAGAAAAAGCGTAAGTTTTAGAAGACATGTACCAAAAAAAAACCAAAACAAAAAACAAAAACAAAACCACCAAAAAAAACCCCAAAAAACCACAAAACACCAATTCGATTAAATTGAGGGCATAAAAGTCCCGAATCTTAAAAACCCATCCCAACATCATTACACTCCACAAGAAACACTGTGTTCAAGCCGTAGCTAGTGTTTGTGCTCTACCCTGAACATGAGAGCATTCCTCACACCATGCTGGACACCGTGAAACCCTTCACACACGTCTGTTTATTTAAAAAGCAAATTCGAGTCACGGAGGCGTACGGTCTTCTTTTCTTAAAGGCAAATAAGCCTTTCCTAAATTCTGCTTACATTCACGGCTCCGCAAAGCAACAACGCGAACCGCTTCCGACCGCTCCCCGCGAAGCCGGGGCGCGGCAGGCAGGGGCCTCCCGGCCGGCGGGCACCATCCCGGGGCCGCGGCCCCGCAGGAGGGTT